>JARYHS010010082.1:0-25012 GCA_031002005.1 Vandiemenella viatica
GTCCTTGGTTAAATACCAAACTTCTACTTAGTACATATGGAATTAGAGCTTTCATCACATTTGGTTTTACGAGTAATTCGTCAGTCTGAATCGGATGTTAATCTCTGTGGACCGTTCGCTGTCATTCGGTAGAGGCATGAATGGGCTAGCTTCGATTTTAAAACTCTCCCTTTTGTGATGGCCATACACACACAGAACTACACAATAATCTAAATTTCACTGATCATAATAACATAAACAAAGATAAATATACTTAAATTTATAGGAATTGGATGTCCTACCTGTGCAACAAGGCGGAGACTCTTTTGGAATGTCCCAACCAATCTACGAGCAATAAATGCCCAAATACACTCCTGGAAATTGAAATAAGAACACATTGACGCCAGTGTGTAAGACCCACCATACTTGCTCCGGACACTACGAGAGGGCTGTACAAGCAATGATCAAACGCACGGCACAGCGGACACACCAGGAACAGCAGTGTTGGCCGTCGAAGGGCGCTAGCTGCGCAGCGGTTGGGCACCACCGCAGTCAGTGTCAGCCAGTTTGCCGTGGCATACGGAGCTCCATCTCAGTCTTTAACACTGGTAGCATGCCGCGACAGCGTATACGTGAACCGTATGTGCAGTTGACGGACTTTGAGCGAGGGCGTATAGTGGCCATGCGGGAGGCCGGGTGGACGTACCGCCGAATTGCTCAACATATGGGGCGCGAGGTCTCCACAGTACATCGATGTTGTCGCCAGTGGTCGGCGGAAGGTGCACGTGCCCGTCGACCTGGGTCCGGACAGCAGCGACGCACGGACGCACGCCAAGACCGTCGCATCCTACGCAGTGCCGTAGGGGACCGCACCGCCACTTCCCGGCAAATTAGGGACACTGTTGCTCCTGGGGTATCAGAGAGGACCATTCGCAACCGTCTCCATGAAGCTGGGCTACGGTCCCGCGCACCGTTAGGTCGTCTTCCGCTCACGACCCAACATCGTGCAGCCCGCCTCCAGTGGTGTCGCGACAGGCGTGTATGGAGGGACGAATGGAGACGTGTCGTCTTCAGTGATGAGAGTCGCTTCTGCCTTGGTGCCAATGATGGTCGTATGCGTGTTTGGCGCCGTGCAGGTGAGTGCCACAATCAGGACTGCATACGACCGAGGCACACAGGGCCAACACCCGGCATCATGGTGTGGGGAGCGATCTCCTACACTGGCCGTACACCTCTGGTGATCGTCGAGGGGACACTGAACAGTGCACGGTACATTCAAACCGTCATCGAACCCATCGTTCAACCATTCCTAGACCGGCAAGGGAACATGCTGTTCCAACAGGACAATGCACGTCCACATGTATCCTGTGACACCCAACGTGCTCTAGAAGGTGTAAGTCAACTACCCTGGCCAGCGAGAACTCCGGATCTGTCCCCCATTGAGCCTTTTTGGGACTGGATGAAACGTCGTCTCACGCGGTCTGCACGTCCAGCACGAACGCTGGTCCAGCTGAGGCGCCAGGTGGAAATGGCTTGGCATGCCGTTCCACAGGACTACATCCAGCACCTCTACGATCGTCTCCATGGGAGAATTGCAGCCTGCATTGCTGCGAAAGGAGGATATACACGGTATTAGTGCCGACATTGTGCATGCTCTGTTGCCTGTGTCTATGTGCCTATGGTTTTGTCTGTGTGATCATGTATTGTATCTGACCCCAGGAATGTGTATATAAAGTTTCCCATTCATGGGACAATGATTTCACGGTGTTCTTATTTCAATTTCCAGGAGTGTAGTTTCACTGCTGTTGCTTGTAAAAAGTTATTAAGCTATGCAACCAGCGTGTTATTCCATTGTTAGGCGCTTAAAAACATAAATGCAGTAGAGGAGCGTTCAAGCATGGAATAGTTCTTTATTATTAAATTTTAAACCATCAGAAATTAGGGAAATGTTTAAAAGAGATATATTGGTTAATGAGGTAAAATCATTGGAACAGATGACAAAGTGATTTGCTGGGTAGAGGAATTCTGAAGTTAAGAAAACAAATAGTTACGATAGGAAGAGCAGTAGCAACAGAAGTATAAGTGAAAACTGGAGCACCACAATGTACCGTATTGGGGCCATCGCTGTTCATTTTTCTAATAATAATAATAATAATTCCGTGTGGTCGAAATGACCTTTTGACAGGGTTTCTACTGGCTGCGCATTCCGCCCCTGTCGTAGCCGTCTTAACCTAACCCGGCAATCCTGCCAGGTACACGGACGTGGAATCCGAACCCCGGAAGCGTTCTGGTGTGTTTCACATTGCACAGCAGGCTGGGCCAGAGGTGAAGGTCGGTTTAAGTTCCAATAAAAATCCCCGCCGCGACAGGGAAGTAATTCGGCCAAGTCCTATTGAAGGAATGATTTCGCCATTCGCTTTGAGTGGTTTCCGGAAACCTGGGAAACCTAACTCTGGATGGATGGTCGGGGAATCGTCACATGGCCTCCTGCACGATTATTTGTAAAAATTAATTTACAGCGCTTCATTTCAAAGGTTGAGAGAATTTACCTTAAATTAAATTTACTAAGTTATTTGTTCTTTAAAAATGTAACGTTTACAATTTTTAATCTGGGTTACACGCATAATTGGTATGAAGTAAATTCTATAATGTGTATTCTTTGTTATGATGGTAGGTTTTTGTGAATATTATGCTTTCAGCGTCAACAAGACAAAAAATAATATGTAGAAGATGTAGAGTTACGATGTGGAGTACGGCGTGACTGCTCAGTTAAATTTCTTTTAAGGAGAGAGGCTTATGAATGCGTCCATTTACCGCTAATACCGGATTCCTTAAAATGTTATAAACAGGGATTTCAGTATTATGTATGGAAATGGGCCATTTAAGATATAATGAGTAGAGAAATTCAGTTTACGTAAGGTACTAGCTTGTGCAAAATTTTCCATTTTGAATGCTGCAGACATGGACATCATCACGTCGTTTTTGGAATGAGCCAATTAAAGATAATGTGAGATATCAAGCTTAAGATTCTGCACTCACTGCGCTCACGTCAGCACCCTCTCAGATTGGGGGGGGGGGATATTGGTCGCCTCATTAATGGTCTGCTAGAGGGCCTAATTACGGATTTCGCAACGACTGCAGAATCATTTCACTGGCTTACAGCTTTTCAGGGCAATATCGATGTCGTGTCAGCGTCCCTATCTTAGCCTGAGGGGGGCTACAATGTGGTAGGATAGGCAAGATGTGTTCCGGATGAAAATTTCGCAATTTGAAGTTTAATCAAAAATTGTATTTGTAAAAAAACTGTCTTCTATAAGCTAACATTGTAGAATAATAATTTGTTATGATCTCATAAAATTATCTTATTTTGACATATTCACAAGCGAACGTTCTCGGTGAACGTCAAGTACCAAATTAGGCTTTCGATAGAACCGTTATGGACATTCCAGTTACAATTAACACTTAAAGTACACGCTCTTAAAAAAAACTTTAAAACTAATATAGCGGTAGAGTTTAAATGATTAAATCAGCAACATCGGTGTGAACGATTATATCTTTATATATAAAGATGAATGTATGTTTGTTTGTTTGTTGGTTTGTTTGCTCTTCATACAAATCCACAGTTTTTCATCCGGTCTCGATGAAACTTTGCACACTTATCCTTGAAACAAGCAGAAAAATACTGTCTACATTTGGTTGAAAAATTATCTGTATAAATAACACATGTTGTCTTCATAACTTCGAAATATGGCGATAGACAGACAAGTTGGATGTGGACGTCTGCGTTCCGTCTTTTCGTGCAGTGGAGTGCCAGCTCCGTGGCTAAAGCGCTTGAACGTCGTGGTCTCCGGTTCAAATCTCCGTGGGGGCTAAGATTTTTAAAAATTGTTTTTATCGTAAGAGTCAGGCCTGGGCCGTAGGTAATTCGGATTGAATGTTAAACTGTCGATATTAGAAAGTTAGTGGGCAATGCGAGGCAAATCGTAGGTAGTCTTGCATTGTTGTAGGTGTACACTTTTTTACGTTATAATGATCCCTCAGGTGTTGTTCGCAGTAAGTGTGTGAGTGTGAACCATAGTAATATCATTATAAATACGGAAATAAAGTTTCTGTATTTTTTGTTGTGTTATGACGACTAAATGGCTATATCGTTGTGATGGAATTTCATAAGGAAATCTGTATGAAGGGTACAGGATATTTTTTCCAGTATGATTAACAGTTTTAGTCACGAAATTTTGACACCTTATCGAATGGTGACAGAAATATGTTGGAAATTGATTCTCTTCAAGAGACGGGTTCGACCGTAGAATGATATAGTGATAGATTTTCTGTCATATTATGCCGACTCGATATTGTTTGGGACCAATCTTTCGTTACATACAACTTTCTATGTTCAATCCTGGCAAAAAAATCTTAATCTACGCGAACGAAGTCGAGGGTGCGAGCTAGTTGTAAAATACAGTAAGACCGCGTGCCACCGGCGTACTGTTGTATATAGGCGACCAGTGAGAATCATAAAAGGTTGTGGGAGATAGAGAGAGAGAGAGAGAGAGAGAGAAGAGAAGGACTTGTGCCTTACCCGAATTAAAACCGTGTTTTTAGACCCTACGTACTTAACCTAGAAAAAGGTCTGTTTTTCATTTGTCTGCGAAATGTATTACATTCTGTTTTCTGTAGAATAAACTTATTTTTGTTTTTGATGAATTTGGGGTCCATCCCGGCATTTACCTAAATAAATTCAGAAATCACTGGACAACCGCAATCAAGGCGACCGGTGGGTAGCGACCGACCGAGCGTGATGTGGGAGCAGCCTCGCATTCGGGAGGACCTGGGTTCGAATTTCCGTCCGACCATTCAGTTTTGGGTTTTCCATGGTTTCCCCAGATCACTTCAGATGAATGCCGGGATGGTTCCTTGAAGATGCCATGGTCAAATTCTTTCCCATTCCTTACCCGCAGTCCTCTTATGACGTAAAGCTATAAGCAAAAAAATGAAAATGAAATAGGTAGGGACCAGAACTCAATCCTGATCCCGTTGCACCTTCCCGATCCAGTGCGCGGAGCCTTAGCGCACTGACCCATACCTTTAGCTTTATATAGGATACTTACTATTGTTATCTGAGAATTATTGTTAGTTATATAGCTGTACACATTATAAAATATGCGCCTTAATTGTCATATTATTTCATAATTAAATAGCTTGAAGGTGAAGGTATTATAGGTATCTCGTGGTTTAATTAAACAAGAAAATAATTAGTCCACGAAGTAGTTTACAAATTTTAACTGTTTTTTATTTCTCGAAGATATACTCTTCAAAGATACTGGTCATAAGTAAAACATTCCAGTGATTACATTCGATACTTCTTCAAAGACAATATTGCCACACACTAAAACTGTTCGCTCAAAACTGTCTTTGCCGAAGGAACTATGTCCATAACACTGTCACTGTAAAAACTGTAAAACTGTCTCTGATTTTCTGCCGGTCGCTTTATATAAGTTTCATCTAAGGTTCTAGAACATTACAAAGGCTTCCGACAGATATCTCGAACTTTAACAATACGCAAACAATTAAAAACAATCAAAATCATACATATTCATTTACAATCATTACGTAATGCCCTGAAATGAAAATTAAAGATACTGAAACACAAATCTTTGATATATATAAAAATCCGTGTCACGATGTGCGTCCGGGATGAACTCCGAAAAATACATAACCGATTTGGATGAAATTTGGCTTATCTGTGTAATTTAGTCCAACTAAAAGATAGGATAGTTTTTATTTGGATTATGACCTCAGTATTTATTATTGCGAAATAAATGTTCATTAAATGGTTGTCATAGGACAATGGTTTATAATTATTTCTAAGCCTCAAGGCTAAGCGGTCTGTGGTTAAGTGGTAGGGCGTCTGACTGGAGATGGAAAGGTCCCCGGTTCGAGTCCCTGTCTCGGCGAGGATTTATAGACATTAACCCGGCATTAACCCCCGGCGCAGCATGCTGTATGAGCTGAAATACGCCAGGACGGTGCTGTAGTTCGGATTCGACGTTAAATTGTAGGTCCCCTGTACCAGGCAGGATGGGGGCTAGGTAAAGGCGGCTACGACAGGGGCAGAATGCCCAGCCAGTAGAAAACCAGGTCATTACTACCACACGTAATTATAATTATTGTTCCATAAGTTTCTAACAGATGGCGATGTGTTAACTTATCTATACAACACTTGGTTAGCTAGGTTGGTAATCTTCCAGTAGATCACGTTCTGTTTAATTATTTATGCCTACAGTTTATTCCTAAACAGATGACGGGTGTTAATTTATCGAACCATCCAATAGATGGCGTTGTATTTCGTATTTATGCTACGGTCTATTCCACGCCATATGTGTGTTTCTTCAATTTTAAGTGTGCCTGTGTATTGTGTTATAATTATACTGTATTGGTTGTTCATCGTTTGTGTGTCTTTATACCTATTGACAAAGTAATTACACACATGAATATAAATACGAAATTCGAATCGTGTAAGCATTTCTCGCTAGCTTATCATTTTTCTTCTTCTTTTTTTTTTTTTTTTTTTTTTTAAACAGTTTAACGTCCCTTTTAACAACGTGGTCTTTAGAGACGGGAAAGGATGGGGGCAAGGAATGGAAAGGAATTCGGCCATGGCCTTTTGAAGGAAGCATCCCGGCATTCACCTGGAGTGGTTTGGGGAAACCATGGAAAACCCAAATCTGGATGCCCGGACGGGGATTCGAACCGCCGTCCTCCCGAATGCGAGGCGCAGAACGCTATCCGTTACACACCACGCTCGGTTCTTCTTCTTTTTTTTTTTTTTTTTTTTTTTTTCTTTTTGTTTGGTCAGCTAGAGACCACGTGTCAATTTCAATCCTCTCCTGTTGTTTTTTCTTTCTTCCTCCCCAGTACTCCTTCATTATTGCACTCCTCTCTACCTTTGAATCCTGCCATATTCAAAGTCTGCTATCGAAAAAATTTCTTTCCATACAGTTCACTGGTATTATTTCGTTTCAAATCTTGAAAGCCTGGTGTCATCCATGCTATAAATGTATCAAAAAAATATCATTCTTCTTTTTCTGTTATTTTTTTCAATGTTATTTTATATTTCCTCATTAGTTCTTAACTTCCATTTTACTGTATTTTTCAATGGACCCACTGTATTATAGTGTCTTATTTTAAGGCTTTCAGAAAGGCACTTTTTGTTGTAATTCAAATATTTTTCAGTGAAATGTCGCCAAAGAATCTAACCTCGACAATGCGTGTAGCAGAGAGGCAAGACGCACGACGAGAGAGCTCATCAATCAGCAACACAAATCGCGGCAAGTAAGGAAGTTCAAAGAATCAGGACAGCTGAGCGTCGTATGCAAGAATCTCAAGAACAGCGTGATGAACGTCTGTGACAGAATATATCGAGAACAAGAGCGGCACGAGAACAGCACATAGCTACATTTAGAGAAAGAGAACGAGAGAGACAGTAAATCAGCCGTGCTTTAACACGTGTATCATTTGTTCGTCTTGCGTTCCAATATGCACCAGCCATTGATTACTCTGCACATTCTAAAACTGCAATCGGTGCAATGAGCAAAATATGCCAGTATTATCAGGCGTTGAAATTCCGCAATGAAGCAGCTGGCATGTATTGTGCATCAGGAAAAGATGTACTATTACCACTACCCAATCCGCCAGAACATTTACAATCCTTCTTGCTGGCGAAACAAACAATTCGAAATTGTTTCTGCGCAAGACACGCAAATTCAATTCTTGCTTCTAGATGACGTCTTTTGGGGCAGCAAAAATTTGCGATCTTACATCTGATGGACGTCATTTTGAGACTAAATTCAAAGACAAGGCCAGGTGTACCATAAGTTTGGGTCGTTGATACCGATGCCAAACGATGACCCGAAGTTTTCTCCAAATCTATTGGAAATTGTGAAGAACGCTTGAAAACTAGGTGCCAGTATAATTTCATCGAACAAGCAGAAGAGAGAGCAATTGTGGTTTTGTTTGAAAATTGTTTGGAAAATAATAATCAACTTATTCAATTGTGTCACCACAATTAAAAAATGACAACTATCAAATTGTCATCAAAGCTGACAAATTACCATCAGGAGAACACGTTGGCAGATTCAACGCGCCAACCGTAGATGAAGTTGCAGTTTTTATGGTTGGTGACTCAGTTGATTTAAGTCACACGTCAAGATAGAACTGTTAGTATAATTTCGGATCTACACCGTTCGTATGACGCACTCCAGTATCCACTGATATTCTGGCAAGGGCAGAATAAATATCACATCAACATCAAACAGCGTGATCCAATTGCTGGTAAATTTAATATTCAACTATTGAATTCGTTATTTTATTAGTACAGTAGACCCGCGGTATTCCGACCAGGGGACGGATTATAGCGGGCCAACTATATTGATTTCTTATTCTTTTTTTTACTATTTAATTTATTATTTTTTCAGGTAATAAAACAAATAAAAAAGTTACTTCAATGAAGTACTACGCCCCCCGATTGATGATTAGACGTAATTAGGATAACTATATCCTTCGATATCGTCAACTGTGCCTTCAATACGTCGTGGATATGTACGCCAAGGTTGAAAACAAGCATTTGCGATTTATTCGATACAACCAGGCTAAATAACGATCAGAGGAATACATCCTCTTACGAGATACTGTTATCGGCAGTATTTATGAAAATTTAAACGCCAATGATATCGGTAATGCATTTATTTTACCTTCAAGCTACATCGGCAGTTCACGGAACATGCAGGAATATATACAAGATGCGATGACTTACGTCATTATGGTCGTCCAGATTTGTTTATTAAATTTACATGTAATCCGATTGGGAGGAAATACAAACTTTGCTATTACCAGGCCATCAATCAATGCATCGTCATGATGTCACGGCACGTGTGTTCAAACAAAAATTAAAATCATTGATTGATTTAATCGTAAAACATTCAGTTTTCGGTAACACACGTTGCTCTCTGTATTTGATTGAGTGGCAAAAGCGAGGTTTTGCCTCATTCTCACATTTTGATTTGGCTTGAAGTTAAAATCCGTCCAGAAGAAATTGATCAAATAATTTCAGCCGAAATTCCGGACCCATTAATTGTTCAAGAATTGTTTGATATTGTTACCAGTCACTCGATCCACCGACCGTGCGGTGCTTTTAACATGACATCGCCCATGCATGGAAGGTGGAAAATGTAAGAAGCGTTTTCCAAAGGAATATACGAATGATACTATTACGGATATCAATGGTTATCCGTTGTATCGCCGCAGAAACGCTGAGAATGGTGGCCAAATATTTACAATGCGAATGTCAAATTCTAGAAACCAAGTTGAAATTGACAATCAGTGGGTGGTATCATACTCACCATTGCTTTCAAAAACGTATAAGGCTCATATTAATGTCGAGTTTTGCAGTTCTGTAAAATACATTAAGTACCTTTGGCAAATATGTTATAAAGGCAGTGATTTGGCCGTATTTTAAGTTCAAAATGTAAATAAAAATGACGAAATAACACGATTCCAAATAGGTAGATACATCAGCAGCAACGAAGCTATCTGGCATATTTTTTGTTATCGCACCCATGAAAGAGACCCTTCCATCCACCATCTTGCAATACATCTTGAAAACGGTCAACGTGTATATTTCACCGAAGAAAATATTTTCCAAAGAATACTTGAGCCACCAAAAACGACAAACCACAAACTGAATTTTTCACATTGTGTCAAAAATCTGATGTGTTCCGCCAATTCGCAAAAACATTATTATATACCGATGTTCCAAGCTATTTTTCATGGAACAAATTAGGTAAAAAATGGTAGCCACGTAAACAAGGAGAACCACATCCTTCGATCGATGGCATATTCAAAGCAAAGACTTTCCACAGTGCATCCAAAACAATGTGAATGTTTCCTTTCAGCATTTGTTATTGGCGAATGTTCCCGGACCAGCTTCTTTCGAATGTTTACGAACAGTTTAATGGTCGAGTGTTCAATACATGTCAAGTGTTCAATACATGTCAAGATGCATGTCGCGAGTTGCAGCTGCTGGTAGACAACAATTATTGGGACCTGACACTTGCTGATGCAGCGTTGACAGCCACGCCGAATAGTATTCGTCAAACTGTTTGCAATTATTTTGACAACATGTTATCCAACACAATCTTCGAGTTTGTGGGGAAAATATAAAAACAGTATGACTGAAGATATAACTGAAATTTCAGTTTATATAAATAAATAAAAAATATTTTTTATTTATTTTATAAATATCAATTTTTATATAATTTCAATTAAGTAATTTGTAATGAAATGTAATTAAATTTTTTTATGATCGTTTGTCCTTAATTTCAACTCTCCGTAACTCTTTACCAATTACATTTGAATTTCCAAATCGACTACAATGTTTTTGTCTTTATTAGTGAATATTAATTTGACTACTTGAGGAAGTTTAGAATAACATTAATCCAACGTACTATAATTAGTAAGTCACAGCAACGCGTGACCGGGTCAGCTAGTAAATTTCTATCACTTTCTTTGAATGCCGCTTGTAAAGCTTCGTGTTACCAATTGACCTAATTGTTTAAAAATATTTTGTGAAATTATTCCAAATCTTAATGATTTCTGATGTAACCTAGAAACCTGTGTAAGTCAAATATTGAAATTTCTTTGTTGTCATTGTCGTACTTACCTTCTGTAACCCAATTCAAATATCGTTAATAAAAAGGTTATGAATACAGCACGTGGCTAGTATTACTTTATTTATCTTATTATATAACACCGACGTAGCACAGCTATTAAAACCACGAAAAACATTCATTTTTCTGCATTAAAAATAAAGAAACCGCAATTCGGTAGAACTGTTATAAACTGTGTGTTCTAAAAAGCGTCTAACGAGCATATCATACGCGCAACATGTCTATCATAACACGTCTGTGACGCGAATTAATAGCACTCAACAGCCCGCATATAGAAGTTTTCACTTCAAAAATTGTGTTATCAAACCATAATGGAGCGTGCGGTACCTGGTGAATCAGTTGATAATACTACGTAAGTAAAAAAGCTTTAAAATGATCAGTGGAGGATATGCGTGGAATAGTTATATCCGTACTACTCTAGCGTGACGTCAAACTTGTACGTCCCTGATGCGGTGATGTTCATTACTTTTACCTTTTACTTTCTTTACATATTTCTTTATCAATATTGTGTAATCGCTACTCTTCATATCCAGATTGTTTTGTCCTCACGCGCTCCTCCACTATAAGGCTGGCCGTCCAGTGGACGCGAATTCGCGCGAAAAATCTTCGCGCGAATACACGCGAATACGCGCGAAGAGATCGCTCCAATCCAAACAAAGGTAATTTAATGTGACTCCGTCCACTGCGAGCGCCTGAATCGCGCGAACTTACGCGAGGGCGACGAGATCCAAAATGTTTTGGATTTGTTCGCGCGAACACGCAGTTCGCGCGACAGATATAGACAAACTGGTTGCTCTTGTTCTAGAACGAGCCCATTAGTGGGTTCAAAAATTATCTTATACCACCAAAGAAATGTCCAAATGAAGATGTGAGAAGAAATTGGAAGAGAAATGAATTCACTAGGTAATTAATTCTATTACGTATTCATTTATATAAACAAAATGCAATGTTAAATATCTATTATTTTCACACAGTATATTCTTTATTTTTTGCTTACTGTCATCAGTATCTCTACTGGTTGATGTGATGGGTAATTAGATGATTAAATAGAAACTTCTTGGCAACAATTACAGAAACAATACAAATAGCACAAAAACAAAAATTACTGGAAATCGTCAGTAAACGTTTTAAGTGAAAATATAAAATATAAACAAGCATTCAGCAGCATATTTACAAAATAAAACGCTTTCAAACATTCAAAGTCTTATTCATAACGTCATAGGTCGCATAATATTCTTAATTGCATTCCTTTAACCATTATTCCTTACACTGTACTGCTTTTAATACAACAGTCATTCAGTTCATTCAAAACACTTTCATACATTAAAACACAACATTGATGGAATAATCATATAAATTTATATTCGATAATTTTGTTTTTCTCTTAAACAAAAAATTCAATTAATTACTCGGATCGTAATTAGTGGCGAATAACCTTTGGTACGTAACAGCACGTTTAGTATTTATATATTAACTTATGTTTGTTATCGTTTATGATAAAATTACTCAACATAATATTATGAAACAAACTACCATCAATTTATAACGATTATTTGTGGCGTAGTTCAATTCATCTATTTTAGCTTTGAGACGGTTGTTTGAGCCGCCTCGTCGAATTACTTTTTTGTGTCCAATTTTCAAATAATTATTTTTCTCTTTAGATGAAATTATTTTCAATTTTATAACTGTATTTTAATAGAAAGTTAAATAGTTAACGACGACGATAAGTAAACTGAAACATGAGTTTTTTAATTAATAAAAATGAAGTTTCAGCTTTTGATAACACGTGTCTTATCATAATTGTATACATGTTTCTCTCAATGTATTAAAATTTACTATTTTTATATTTTTCAAATGTTTTTGATCGCTTTATTTTACACTGGTTTTTACTGTTTCGCCGAAGAGAAGATGTAAGACTAGAAATTTAGCCGATCTATCTAGGACGTATACTTGGGAATTTACATTTATTCTTTCTCCATTAAAAAAACTAAACATGCACTAAGGAGTTTTTCTTCTTATTTCTTTTGTTATAGTCGCTGATATTAAGAAGAAATGGAAAGGGTTGAGGGATACCTTTAGAAGAGAGTTAAAAAAATATTTGGAAGAAAATCCGGAAAATGCAGTCTCAAAACAGCTGCCCTAATTCAACCAAATGGAAAACTCCTTTCTTTTGGCAAAAATATTACTCTTCCATTCCTCTCCTCTTTCTGCTGTTCTTCTTTTTGCTAGAATTGTTGATTCCAATGCGTATAATTCCGGCAATTGAGAGAAAGGCAATATTACTGTTTTTTCTGGCACAAACAACAGAGAACTGACGACAGAATCGCGCGAATCTGCTTTCAGTGGACGCGGTGCCTTCACGCCAACATGGTTCGCGCGAATACAAGCGTATTCGCGCGAACATTTTTCGCGCGAATACGCGTCCACTGGACGGCCTGCCTAAACATTCTAACGTATTTAGACTCTTAATTACGTACACTTTTCTGCTCCCTATACAAGGTACTATTTTAACGGAAAATTTACTGCCATGGTATCAAGAAGTAACAATATGACCTCCACGTAAAACATTCCATGGACTTCATCGAAATACGGCACTCAGGCGATGCTAGAATAGCCGATTCGAATCCGGCCTAGAGTATTAACTATTAACTAACTATTTTGTTCGTCCATAGTTCGTAGAAACTCAGATTCTAAAAGAGATTGTTTAAATGTTCTGCAGATGGAACGAAGATTTGCACTATTAGTGTGCACTCGTAATGAAAAGCCATTTTAAAAAAATCTAATGAATAATTAATTTCCTCCTAAGTGAACCGCATGAAATTGGTTGTTAGTTTTATGAGATGTCTCACCCGATTCTGGTATGGTGATGTTTATAAATTTACTTGTTTTAAGGCATTGATACAGTGAATCCAACACTTTTCTTCATATCGCTGTTCCAGAAGAACAATGACGTAACTGTAATAATTTGATAAATTAAGTTTAACTGCTTAATGGTATCACAAAGCCATAAAGTGTAAGGTGGAACAACGTTGTAATTGTAGTTCCACTCTTGGCCGCTAGAGCGTAGTTGTGTCGTTGTTGAAACATCGGCTGTTTGCCCCCTCCAGTCAGGAGAACATCGCCGCAAGTGCCAGTTGAGGAAGTGAGTGCACGAGAGGATGTACTTGCTGGAGAAACTGTGACGCAAATGTAGTGACAGACAAGAAACCGAAGCTACATCGGCACCAGAAGTGAAAGTATTACGATTTGAAAAAGGAACTGACAAGTTTTTGTATAAATACACCTATAAGCAAAACTACTGGAATGAAGTTACATTCAAACCAGATAGGGAAAGGCGTTCAGGCAGGACAAACTAGGAACATTAGTTTGAAACCAGCATACGCAAATAAAATCACTCTGCCTCATAACAAAAAAAACAAAAAAAAACAAAAAAAAACAAAAAAATATTTAATCAGCTTGTGTGATAGCAACATGATTCCCCACTATTATAAACCATTTTATCAAGCTCTGTAGATTCACATGTTAGTTTTTTTTTTGTTTTTTTTTTTTGTTTTTTGTTTAGGGAGATTAAGATAGTATTAATGTGATTAAATTTATATTAATTTTTCAATATTAATCAACGATAATTAAAAATGTATCTTTTTTTTGGAAGAATAAATAAAACAAAGTGTTTCGGTTTTTATTTTTTTTGTTTTCTTTATACCCTAGTTCTGCCTAATAATCAGTTATCCATTTTATATTACATAATTCAATATATATGAATGCCTTTTTAAAAGGTATTTAAACAAACAAGAAATAAAATGTTAACAGTTATGCACAATAGAGTAAGAAATTTTTTTGAAGGAACAACGACATAATTGATTTAAAAATTGAAAATTAGCATTAAAAATTAATATTATTTAATTCTATGTCTGACAATATAAAAGTAAATAATATGTGCCATACATTAACATTTGTCAATATTTTCAGTCACTTGATTTATTTTCACAGTAAGTATTTTAAATAAATGTTTTTCTTCATTTTGGTTTCCTGTAAAATTTCAGTTTTAGCAGTTGTGTCATTGTTCTTTTAGAACAGCGATATGTCTAAGTGTGTTTGTAGTCTCTACGACGAACGTTATTAAATGTTGCAGAGGCAAATATCTCGCTACTTTCATTCCGTAGCCAGACACCGTGTAACTGTTTTTAATGCCCCACTGCGGCGTCGCTCGCTGAAGTCTAAACGTACCGCCCCTTTTGACTGCACCATGCGGTAATGCAGGGCTGCTCTTCCACTGGCGCGTAGAGTCTTTTGAAATACACGCCCACCCGCCTCTCATATGTTCGTCATCGAGGAATTCAGAGCCAAATATGAGCCGTCCAGCGGCTGCCTTTTACTCGTTTACTGTCCCCGTTCCTTTCACGCCTCTAATGCCTTCGATGTCGATGCCGAAAAAAAATTGGTGAGCACGGAAACCTCATAAAAACTGCAATCAGTGCGGCAATTACACCAGGATTTGAACCAGAGCCAGTTGTAAATCCCCAGTCCCATGTGGCAGTTCTTTATTGCGATGGGTAGCTGTTTATGACAGTAAAAATTGACGAAAGCGCGGTGAGTAAGTATACAAAACAATCCGTACATCTGTATGAAGAGAATATTTACTGACTAGGTGACGAATGAAATGCGGGGAATAGCAAGGTTGGTGGTTTTGAGTAGAATGGAAGAAGAACCAGATCATTTGTAGCAGTTGTTTATTTGTCGGCGGAACCAGCTTCTTATTCTAGAAAACGAACACAGTTTATCAAAATATCTCTAATACGTAGTGCTTCTATCTAGTGTAATGCTATCACTAGCGCCAGTGAAACCTAGCGGCATGACTCTGAACTATCTTATACCCGTGACTTTGTTCATAAATTTGCCATTTACGGGTTGACTTTCGAAAAAAAATTTTATTAATTAATTAACACTTTTTAGGAATGATAAATATGGTAGAGAACTTTTCTGTGGGCTACCAATTTCTGACTGCTGAGATGGAAGAAAACTAGGTGGGAACCATGTGATTTCTGGTTCTTTTATAAAATAAAGAATGATTTCAGTGATGTAATGGATCAGTGATAGACAACAAGGATTCTTCCTTCACTGGATGATAGAACTGGTTCACTATTTCAACTAATGTATAACTGTAAATAATGATTGTAAAAAAAAAGTAAACGTATTGTATCAAATAAAATGTTCATTCGCGCTTGGTTTCAAATGATCATCTGTTTCCTTCCTTGGGCTACTCCAGATTTTGAGCTACAGAACAAGAAAAGAGAATGCAAATAGACTTGGAAACTTTGTAGTGTAACAGTATAGCTACAAGATGGCAGCACACGCCGCTGTTACGACGGGTGTATTTTTAGCTCGTTACACGTGACTGCATTGCTTACCAGCCTTCCATCGTAATAATGATGATGATAACGAGATAAAGACTTTTTTAGATCACACTCATGACGCAATGTGTTTCAAGTCAATGAACGACTGCTGTAAGGACAGGCCCTTGCTACCCATTTTACAACGAGCAAAGTAGGCGATGAATGTAGATTATTGTGTTCATGCAAGTTACACCACAAATACAACGGTTTTATTAACTTTTTTTAAGTAAAGGTTTACGCTACATCAATATTAGGGTGATTTAAATATATCTTAAATGTTACTATGCCATGAGGTTTTGAAACTTTCATAGAGCCCTTGCGAATTGTCCTCCGCGGAATCCAAAACAAAACTAGGATTATACATCTTTTCGGACTGAAAATAAGTGTACAATATCTGAAACACGCTAACGAACTGATACATATGTTATAAACTAACATCTACAAATAAATATCAGAAATGTTAAATGGGTATAAAATTAAACTTAGATTTTAGTCAAATCAAAACACTTATAGCAAGCAGGAAGGTTATAAAGCCCACAGGCCTTGGGAAAAAAAAGAGAAAAAATGGTGGAGAGTATATTTTAATGAATGGCGGTGAACACAAATATATTCGGAGTACAAAGATTTACAGCTTATTACATTAAAACTTCGAAGTTATCCACAACAACAATTTGGAACCACTATTTTAATCAATTGTTTATTTTACACAGTCGATAAAAAAATGAGAACACAGCTATGAGACAATACTACAGATTCACTAATACGTATAAATTAATCTTAAGTTTTATTTTAAACTCTGTTACTAATTTAAGTTTAGTTAACACTACAATTTTAATTGTTGCCTTCTGCATCCCCTGATTCATCCGCCTTTAGGGGCTGTTTCCAACCCCAAAGGCAAGAGGGTGCCCTGAACTACTCCCCGCTCTTCCGCCCTCCTTTCGGAGGCCATTGGCAAGAAGTGGGTGACTCCTTATACCGGAAATCTTTCAATCGCCAGAGCCTCGTTCGTGCAAATAGGATGCACCACGTGAAGGAGAGCTTGACATTGGGTTGGAAGAGGCTAATGTAGTCTCTCCCAAAATCCTTACACCCCTATTCAATACACTTACTTAAATAATAGTGCCTAGCGACCAGATACAGTGTTTTAGCGTTCCTGTATTATTTTTAGCTACAGTGGTTATATTTTAAATTTTTTACTTGTGTTATAATACAAACAATAAAACTTAATATTTTGTATGTTAAATTACTTCTTTTATTTTAATAGTTCGTTTTATGTCTGTTAGTTCCTGAAAAGCTTCCTTCCACGGCTCAGTGTGTTCCAAGCTGTGTTGGGATATTGGTTCCGTGTCAGCCGTGTTTGGGTCTGGTAGCGGCTAGTGGGTGACCAGAGTCCAGCAGCTCATATAAGTCTACCTCGTTGCATAACAGTCAGTAAACTAACTGGCTTCTCGATACACCGCAGAAGTGTAACAGTATATTGCATACTTGAATACAAAAAATAACTGATTATTTTTTCGTATTTATCTTCAGCGCAAATTTTTTTGCTTCTGGCACTCTTCATAATTCACAATTGTGGTTTGTCATTTAGAAATTAGGAGACATTACACAAGGCGAAGCGCGTCTGAAAATAAATATACTTTCACACCAGAATAGAAATTTATTATTATTTATTATTATTATATATATATATACAGGGTGGGGCATTTAATATGTTTTCTGGAAATATTTCGGAAAGAAACCATTTTAACAAACAATAACCTATATAAAAAATAATCGTACAGTAGGGGGCTACAATTATGTGATATTGGTTTTTTCACAGGTGGCGCTGTTGTCGTTACAACAAGGTCAACTTAATTCTTTTAAATGGGAACCCCTATTTTTTTTTTTTTGAAGATTCCGATTCCTGATGAAAAAATAAAAATAGTTTGCTTAACTCACTTTTCTGTTAGCCTCACAGATGGCGCTGTAATCGCGAAAAATGAATATTCGCGTTTTTTGTGTATAATTTTAATTATTGTTTAAATAATTACATGTAATTTTCATTCTGTAAACATGGAAGGTAATTTTAAAGGATAATGACGAAATTGATTTTTTAAATGCTTTTTCTTACTTATTTGTAGCCATGTCTACACCAGGTGCTCAAAAAGGTGACCATTTACTTCCAGACATTTTCTGACACACTTCGAGCTGTTCAGGCATCATTTCTGCAAAGGGTCAGAAAATGTCTGGAAGTAAATGGTCACCTTTTTGAGCATCTGCTGTAGACATGGCTGCAAATAAGTAAGAAAAAGCATTTAAAAAATCAATTTCGTCATTATCCTTTAAAATTACCTTCCATGTTTACAGAATGAAAATTACATGTAATTATTTAAACAATAATTAAAATTATACACAAAAAACGCAAATATTCATTTTTCGCGATTACAGCGCCATCTGTGAGGCTAACAGAAAAGTGAGTTAAGCAAACTATTTTTATTTTTTCATGAGGAATCGGAATCTTCAAAAAAAAATAGGGGTTCCCATTTAAAAGAATTAAGTTGACCTTGTTGTAACGACAACAGCGCCACCTGTGAAAAAACCAATATCACATAATTGTAGCCCCCTACTGTACGATTATTTTGTATATAGGTTATTGTTTTTAAAATGCTTTCTTTCCGAAATATTTCCAGAAAACATATTAAATGCCCTACCCTGTATATATATATATATATAAGATATATCGATTCTTTTGATCATTCTCACCTCCTCCAATTTTAATATTTTTGGCATTTTCTGAATTTCAGTGCCTTGTAACGATTGTATTGCAGTGTTGCCAGATGACTGTCGAAACACAGGGGCATTGCTGTTCCTTCTAGTTTGATGCACTCCCTGCATCTGCACATGTGTATAAAGAAACAGCCTTTCGGTCTCGATGACAATCAATATTACTAGCTAAAGTATTTACCAGCACTTTATTAATAGCTATTAATTAAAAGTGACGTGTCAATAATTGTGCTGTTTATAATTTATCTACGATGAGAATTTAAAAAAATTCTAACTGTGTAAAAATATGCTTGGTATTTATGTGTTTTTTTAAGTTAGTTTACAATAGGATCAAAACAGTTGAAGACTGTGAACAGCTGCTGGGTGACCTTGTTGGAATATCTAAATGGGTAGGGCAGCATGGAATGAAGATAAATTCCAAGAAGAGTCGGCTTATAAGGTACACAGATAAAAAAAACTAAAGGTTAATTATGATTATAGAGTGGGGTCAGAATTGCTTGATGAAGGCTTGAAATATAAATATCTTGGCATAATGTTAGATAAAAAAACTCAACTGGGCAGAAAACATATGGGCAGGTGGTAGTAAAAGGTTACAAAATCCTTCATTTACTGGAGGTGATGAGAGGATGTACCAGAGAAGTTAGGGAATTGGATTACAAAACATGGGTCAGACCATTGCTTGAATATGGTGGTGTAGTTTGGGACCCACATTGTGAGTATCAAATACAGGAGTAGGAGGGTGTGCAAAGAAGAGAAGCTAGATTTGTTTCTGCAAATTATCGCAGGACCCAGTCAGTATCTGATATGATAAGGAGATGGATTTGGACTCATTGGAAGAAAGGAGGAGGGTAAAGAGAGTGCTGGTAATGTACAGTGCATATGTTGGTGGTGGGGCTTATATGGATATTGGTCAATTAATTAGGAATAGTGCATGAAAAGGAAAAGGCGACCATGACCATGAGCTTGCGCTCTCGATTTCATGCATAAGGGAGTGGGAAAATTTTCTTTTGTTGTAAGGGTGTCTTGAATTGGAACAACTTTCCAAGTAAATTGATGAATAATTTACCAAAAACTCTTAAAGAATTTAAAATTAAAATTTGTAAATCGGAAAAGTAAATGGGGAAGGAATTTAACACTCCAATTACAAAAGAAAATTTTAAAAAATAAAATAAAAAGTGGTTGTTAGTTGACTAGGGGAATTGCCACCAGAGTGTTAGCTCCATCGAAATTAAAATTAATAATAAACAGTATTTTCAGAAATTAATAAAGCAGAACTATTATGTTTGCACGCGGTTTAAGAATAATTGGAAGAGGTGACGCTTTGTTTGTTAATGTTACTACTACTTTGTAATACATGGTTGTGACCTTATGTTATACCATTCATTCCTAGTTAGCTTTGCAGGTACTCACGACTCTAAGGGTACAGATAAAAATACTATTAATAAAGCATGCTCAGAACGAGCATGCTCTTTAACTGAATACATTTGCTTTAGATAAGAATGCTTGTTTTAAGCATGCTCAAAACAAACACTCCAGTACATATTTCACTTACTAGCAGGCTCTCTTGCAGTGTAGTGGAAAACGCAGTGCATATACGAGCAGAACTAAACAAAATCATCTTATTGCTAGCAATGTAATGTATCCATAAACTTTTATCAACACGAAAGAAAAAAAGAATGAATAAGGCGATTAGGGTCCTTGATTGGATATATAGAAGAGAATGTATTTTTTTAGCCTCTACACATTTTGGTCAATTCGGCTCATACAAAGTAACGTACTCATATGTACAGAATCATGATTACATTTACTTCCCTCAATATTTAAACAGTGTCTCTGTTACTCCCGATATAAAAACTCACCAAATCTGAATCAACAGTATCCCGGTAGTGACCTGTGTCTCCAATGAAAGAATACATTTTCTTAAACCATGGCATGGATGTGTCATATACCGCTGCGGCACCAGGTTCAGATTGCTTCGAATTGTTAATGCTTTTCACTTCAGAGTGATAGACAGACCTCAAGTTTTTAATTTTAGTTTTGACAGAGTCTAGTGTTAATGTTTGTTATCGAATATTGATTTGCATTATTTCTTGCTATAGTGTGTCTGTAATATGTTGACTACGCATTTCAGAGGCACTAGTACCTTCGATAAAGAGTTACAAATTTTGTTTTTTCATCTCCCCAGCGAGAAATTTTGCCGCGAACTCGAACGCATGCATCTGCGGCGGTACTATCATGCTCAATAGCAAAACCGTTCACACTTAGATAACTACTAGCTGATACCCGCGACTTCGTACGCGTCGATTAAGAATTTCTTGCCAGAATCGAATATAGAAAGTTCTTGGTAACGAAGAATTTGTCCCAAACAACACCAAGTCGGCATAATATGACCGGAAAGCCATCACTATATCATTCTACCATCGAACCGAGAAAAACAAACAAATGTGAGGGGATGTGGGAGGGGGGGGGGGGGGGTATTAACTAAGGGCAGCTTTATTTCAGCTTGGACTTTTCTTCTTTCTTCAGCATGAGCATTCGATTCGTAGGTTCTAATAACTTTAGCTGCTCGTGCTCTGCTAGAGCTACAACTTAGGCCAGTTTACGCCCGCAAGGCATGTCAAAAAAGAAGGCAAAATAAACTGGTGCCAGAAACATTTAAGCAGACACAAAGTAAAAAGACAGAGAAAATAGACATGTAATACTAAATAATACGTTTTTTCTCTAAACGAAATTTACTAACAAATTATACACTAACATAATGCGCGAGAAGCAACGTAACATTACAGACTGACACACACATCCGTCTCTCTGTCACCATTCGATAAGTTTTCAATATTACGTGACTACAACTGTTAATCATTCCGAAAAAAAATGTCCTGTGCCCTCCCTACAGATTTTCTTGTCAAATTCCGTCAATATCGGTATAGGCATTTAGTTGTCAAAACGTAACAAAAGACAGAGACTTACTTCTGCATTTACAGTATTATTACTGCAGATCACACACACACTGACTCCGAATCACCCCTGAGGGATCAGTATAACGTAAAAAAGTGTACACCTACAACATTGCAAGACTACCTACGATTTGCCTCGCATTGCACCCCTAACTTTGTGATATCTACAGTTTAAAAATCAATCCGAATAACAGACTGCCCAGGAGTGACTCTTACTATCAAAAACAATTTTTAAAAATCTTTGCTTCCAAGGAAATTTGAACCGGAGACCACGACCCAAACATTAGTAAGAAAGCGCTTTAACCACTGAGCTACCTGACCGCTACATGGAAAAACAGTGCAGAGGACTCCACATCCAACGCGTCTGTATATGGCCGTTCAGTAATTTTTCGAAATTATAAGACAACATGTATTATTTATACAGAAAATTTTTCAACCAAATGTAGACAGTATTTTTCTCCTTGTTTCAAAAGATAAGTGTGCAAAGTTTCATCGTGATCGGATGAAAACTGTGGATTTGTATGATGAACAAACAAACATACATTCATTCATCTTCATATATATATAGATGTACATTAACGTTCACACTTGCTTATGAGTAGGATTCTGATCTTTATAACAAGTAATACTTTTTTCCTGCCTTCTTTTTGAGCTGTTATGCTGAAAAACACTGACTGAACGTTTCTGATTGTAAAAGTAGTTTGACGCTCCCCACGACAGAGGCGAAATTCTCACCGAATTGAAACTCAAGTCTCCTGGTCGTAAGACCACACGAATTACTTACAAGTGTAGCCACAATCTTGTGATATCTAAAACAAACTTTGATTGGTGTGCAAGATGTTTTTCAGCTGAATTTGTTGGTATACCTCAGATCGGCATAAGTGCCCTGGATAAAGGCTGAAGAGCTTTCACCGACGGTACGCGGCAATGTA
This sequence comes from Vandiemenella viatica, assembly GCA_031002005.1. Taxonomy (NCBI): domain Eukaryota; kingdom Metazoa; phylum Arthropoda; class Insecta; order Orthoptera; family Morabidae; genus Vandiemenella; species Vandiemenella viatica. The sequence continues at coordinate 22,746 of JARYHS010010082.1, forward strand.
ATTGAGAATGGCTGTCACGTACCGGGAAGACAGTTATAAAAATGAATGGTGTGTCTTATCCGACAAGTGTGTGATGGACGGGTGGGAGGGGGGGGGGCGGGGGGAATAGCTGTGCAGAGATGAAAACTTTCCCGTGTCGCATGGTTTTTTTTCATCTGACCACTTCAGGATGGTTCTACCTCCATCTGTTCAGGAAAGGCGAACAAAACAGATATTTGATTTATAGCTTTACGCACTATGTCGCGTCGTTAATTGAATTATCTAAGCTTTCGGCTGTTATACTCCAGCCTTCTTCAGAGATACCGTTTATATTTATGTTCAAATAGCAACAGTCCCCAAGCATCGCAGAGGAAAAGGCCGCTATCTTCGTTGATGTTGTTGGAATTCTTTAAGATTTCTGCTGCCTCTTTCACACGTCGAGGCCACCACTGGTCTTCTCTCCACAGTAGCCTCGTGTCGTGAAATTTTATTTCATGCCCGGTGTTAATAGCATGGCGAACGACGGCAGATTTGTCGCTGTTGATTTATTTGCAGTGGCGGATATGTTCTTTTAAGTCTCTCCGCCAATGTGCGACCCATCTCGCCGATGTATACACTGCAACAGCTGCAGGGGATTTCATAAACACCTGTAAGCTGATGTGGGTGTAATCTGTCTTTTACCCTGGATAATGACTGGCCAAGTTTGCAGTGAGCTTTATAGACGATTCGCACCTCCACCCGCTTAAACAGTTTCCCAATCCGGTCAGTGATGCGACGTATGTATGAAAGACAGGCGAATATTCTTGGCACATTGGTATCATGAAATAAGTTGACGCCTTCCATGAGTTTTTTAGGTCTGAAAACCCTTCTGATGTCTGATTCACAATAGGCGTTGGCTCGGAATATTTTTGGAAGAGTCTCCATTTCTTCCTTAAGACTTTCCGAGTCGCATACTGTCCTCGCTCTTAAGTTCAGTGATGTTAATACGCCCCTCATCGTTGCCGGGTGATGGTGCGACATGGCATGCAGATATCTATTGGTTAGGGTCGCCTTGCGGTACACCGTAAGACCCAAACGTCCATCACCTCGCTTTTGAACCAGGACATCGAGGAATTGCAGTTGTCCATTTTTCTTCAACTTCCATGGTGAATTGGATTCTTGGATGGGCACTATTCATGTGGCATAGGAACTCCTGCAAATTCTCCTTACGGTGAGGCCAGATGACATAGGCATCATCAACGTACCGGATCCACATTTTAGGTTTTAGGCGCGCATGGTTAAGGACCTCCATTTCGAATGCTTCCATACATATGTTGGCAGCTACAGGTGAAAGTGGCGAGCCCATGGCCGCACCTTCAACTTGAGCATAAAGTTCACCACCATATTGAAGAAGGCTGGATGGAGTATAACAACCGAAAGCTTAGATAATCCAATAAACGACGCGGCATAGCTCGTAAAGCTATAAATCATATACAAAGACGGCCGCGGAAGTCTTAAGAATCACAAAACAGATTATATATATCGCATTAAGCACACAAGTCGGTCTGCTTTGAGTCTCCGATCTGCCCAATATCTCGTCGAGTAAGAGCTCGGATTAAGGGGAGAACCGTTGCAGCTGGATGGAGCCAAACTGGATTTACGTATTCAATTGGCGACAGCGAGACTGTCAGATTAACGTGTTAGAGAAACTGACAGGCAGATCCTGACGGGTAAGCAGGAGGATGCGGCCTTGAAAACCGTTCCAATCATCCAGATATCGGTCTTCCATAATTTCACGAAGTCACTACGGTGAGTGTCCGGATGGTTCCTTCAAAATGCCATTTTTCTTGTTACTTCCCCCCCCCCTCCCTCGTCCCCTCCTTGCTCCAATGACCATGACGTCAATGTGCTGACAGTTTACCAACGGTTAATAGAGATACGGTTATCACATGCAAACGTCATCACCCAGCGTAGAAGGCATATCCGTGGAGCCGACAGAATACGGAGAAACTATCCTCACGTGGTTTCTACTGCTTGAAAGCGTAGGATTTAATTGATAAACTGCGGTATGTTTTATGATTCTACATGAGCGTTCGATGAAGCAATGAATGATAATCTGTTCGTAAGCTACATGGATAGGCATCAAAGATCAGAGATAAACATTCCACCTTTGGATTAATTTTGTTGTTGACTGCGTAACTTGTTTCATTTTAGGAACATAATAATTTAAGTTATTAAAAACTAAAAACATCGTGTTTTATGGAGGGCATCATTTCACGAAATAGTGTTTATTTCTGTACGTCTGTGAA
>JARYHS010010083.1:0-25002 GCA_031002005.1 Vandiemenella viatica
TACGAAAATCTGTAATTACCCATCCTTTTTTGCGAAATTCTGTCATTCAAAGAGGAAATTTTCAGTTGTTGCCTTATTTCTTCATTCACTCAGGGAATACCCCTTTACTGATCTTAAGAATTTCATTTCGGATGATTACATTTTATTTTTGTATTGTATTTTATTTACCCACCTTTCACTGCCATACATCAGTCGCTACTGTCATTGTTTTATAAAATTTGACCTCGCAGTGTTTGTCGAATTTTTCCAATTGTTGAAATCGCTTTTCTTCACTTCGTTATCTCCATTAATAGGTAGTTCACAACAGAGGTAGGTAAAGCTTGAGATTTGTTCTGTTGGTTGATTGTCAATCACTATTTTGACTCTTATATTATATATAAAATAAAAATTACCCTAAGGAATTACCTCACTTTTTCGTACTATAAGTTCCTGCACCAGCAAATGAACCCAAGTTTCTTTCCAACATATAAAAGTTTCGTAAGACATTCCTAGGTATAAAATTTCATTTTGATTTTTTTTTTTTTACCCTATCAGTAATATTCTATTTTTCTTATTAGTCTAAACATTACATAAAGTTTGTTAATCGCTACATTCTTTGTAGTATCAAACCGATAGTACAAGATGAAGACCACACTCAATTAAAACCAAACGGAAACTCCGTGCGACCTCTGCAGACGGTTATGACAGAGCCCATTGACCCAGTTATCGCTGCTCAAACCAAAACATCCTCGGCCAGACTGTGTACCCTACGGATTAGAGTGCGCCGTCAAGGCTGCAAGCACCCGCAGACGACAGCCTTCATCAGTGCTCGAGAGGATCCGGGTTCGATGTCGGGGCACAGCGTGCTACCCGTTCCGTGACGTCACCCTAGTAGGCGCGACCTCAGCCACTGACTCGTACCACCCGGTGGGGGAAAGGGGGGGGGAGCACGTTAAAGGGCCACAGGCATCCTCTAAAACCCCCGACAATCTCGAGACTGTTTTGGAGATGCTCACTTGGCAAAATTAATGAGAAGAACCACTAGTAAAGTAAAATTTTGTTTTTACTGAGACACACAGTCCACTGCTATGTTATTACTTCATATATACCGATTTCTCTAGAAATTATAATTATCGAAACAGGATTGGAATTTCCGTACCATTCCTACCATTTTAAGGTGGTAAATAGCGCATTCTTAATTAAGAAAATTAGTGAATCAGTTCCTATGATTTACTAGCATAATATTGGATTATCTTTAAAATACTAAACAAATATTTAGGTAAACTTTTTGAATGAGGCCGATCACTGGACATAAAATTCAGTACTCACTCTGCTGTTAACTGTTAACATAAAACTTCTAGATAAGTTCAACTCAAAACTTTTCATAATTTTCAGTAATAGCATCGACATTTCTGCTCATAAGCATTTCAACCATTTGATGCAATAAACGTGAAAAATATGGAAAAGGAATGCTTTTCTCTCTCTGTACAGTGATATTATCGGTTCACTTCATGCCCACATTAATCTTCTACAATTTGTTCTTCCTTCACAGGACCGAAGCAGTTTTTCTTCAAAGGTCACAATTACTTCTTCAGCGGCAACGTCCCGCAGTATCAGAGCAGCCGATTGGACTGGCTGGACGCCAGGAACGTGTGCAGAGAGTACTGCATGGACCTCATCTCTATGGAGACTCAGGAGGAAAACAACATGGCCTTCAGGCTGATTCAGCAAGGTAACGCGGCACGGCGCTAATTCTTCTTTCGTCCGTCCTCACAGTGAAATTTTCAAGGTCACAATTCGTAATGTTCAATGAAACGTTTCATCGTGACTTTTAGATACGAAACGCGTCGTTCAAATAATAGAGTAGGCTGAAGGCACACATGCTTGTAGACCACGAACAAGATCGGGCAAAAAGTATATCAAAGTCCAATTCTTAAGCTTAAAAACGTCAGGTTTGAGATCGTTGATTTCATCAAGTTTATTTTGGGAAGCGGAAGTATGGAGACGTGTTCTAGTGCTATGTCAACGCGAGTTAAACAGCGTGCTGTTATCGAATTTTCCACTGCTGAAAAAGGTGACTCCTACTGAGATTTATCATCGTTTAAAGACTGTTTATGGTGACGATGCTGTGATAGGTCAACTGTAAATCGATGGGCAGTAAAATTACGTGATTGCGAGCCTGGAAAAGCCATAACTATCGATGATTTTATTAAAAATGACACGCAGATCACTCAAAAGCGTATCGCAAACCATATTGGAATATCCAGGTACGTGTCGGCATCATTATTAATTAGGATACCGTAAAATCTGTGCATGTGTACCACGCCGCAACTGTAGAGGCTCTGCGAAACATGAAGTTCGAACCGATTCTACACCCTCCTTACTCCTCCGATCTAGAGCCTTGTTTTATTATTATTATTATTTCTCTACTCAAGTGAGAACTCAAGGGTAACCATTACACCTCGGTCGATGGGTTCAAATCCTCGGTACGAGAAAAATGGGAAGAATTTTCCAGTGACGAAACAAAAAAAGTTCGTTACACGTTGGGAGAAATGTGTTAGCCTTAATGGTGACTATATTTAAAAATAAATATATGATTTTGAAGCTTAATAATTGTACTTTAATGTATTTGTTATACGTTCTTGCTATTTGTTTTTATTCGTGTGCTACATGCGTGTGTGCATTTCTATTCAATCTACCCTAGAACTTTAAAAGAAACACTGATCTCTCAGTATCAGGGGAGGATCCAGGATTTTGCTTTGGTAGGGGGCTTGAGCAGACTTTGGTTTAAGGGGGGTGGGAAGGGCTTTCTTGAGTGGATTTTGGTTGGGGGGGATTGCCTTCAGTGAATTTTGGCTGGAGGGGGGGGGGGGAGGCGGCTCTAGTCGGGCAAAAGGTAGTATTTATAGTCCCCTCGGGCCTCGAATTCGTCGAGCTAAAAAAAATAAAAAAAGGTCTCCAAAAATATAATGTCGGAGTTGGACCGAGATACTTTTTTTGGGGGGGGAGCTTGATCCCCCTAGACCCCCCCCTGGATCCGCCCCTGCTCAGTATCATCACTTTTATGACATTAGGTGTTCTGAACGCCGAGTCAAGTTCATTATTGAAAGAGAACTTAAATGAATTTGAAGCTATTACTGTAAGATGAACGCAGTAATTTTGGTTTCACAAATTATGTAACTGGCTTTATAACCATAAAGTGATGTCAAATTATTATTAGGTTTTACTGCATCGTCATTTATGTTATCGCGTCATACATAGTCAAATAATTTCATATTGCAGTTTTAGGCCAACTTTGAGCTCTTTTCATGGTTTTTAATCTAATTCAGAACACTTCGCGACTGTTCAAAACATAGAAGAAATTCAGTAAACTCAATTTTAAATAGAAAAGTATTAGTATCGCTATGTAATCGTTCCTATGAATTGGCCCAAAAGCAACATTCAATTTTACCTTACCAAGCATAGTAGGTGAGTGGTAATGAGATTTCTCGAGAACGTAGGTTCGAATATTCGTCTGGCCATCCAGATTTGGGTTTTCCATAGTTTTTCTAAATCACTCCAGGCGATTACCGCGATGATTTCTTCGAAAAGACCATGGCCAAGTCCCCCCCCCCCCCCGCTCACCTTTAATAACCTCGACGTCTACAAGACGTAAGGCCCTAAGCAAAATAAAAGTTTTTCTCCGACAGATTTTTGTTTATTTTCTATTTTCAAGCAGTATTTCTCAACCTGTGACCCGCAAAAATGGTGCAGTTAGTCAGGAGGTAGATTATTTAAAATTTAAATACTGTATTGGCACCGTATAAGGCTATTAGCGAGTTTAAGAAATATGCCCATTATTTTTTGTAATTTACTACTTTAAAAAGGATTGCAATGGAACATACGCCCAGAAGTTAAGTTCTCGACACACCTATTTTTACATAAATAATTTTTAGTTTTAATTCATTCCATATTTATGATTAATTGTCAACACCTACTAGACAATTAATTTCAGTTTCTGGCTGGCTTATCTTCAAATGAAGACGTTCCAACTCCCTTACACTTGAAATCAAATAGTTCTTACTGCTCATGGCCATCTCTCTCTTCTCATACACATACTTCCTTTAATTCAAATCCCAACATCCATCGAGACGTCATCGCCAATGCATGGTTTGTACACACCCAGCAGTTTCTTTACCAACATTCTGTCTTTCAATGACTTTTAAATCTGCTCCTTTATCATATCTGTTACTGATTGTGTTCTACAAACATTTCCACAAACGAATCTAGCTGTCCTACTTATCTTCCCCTCTAACTCCAGTATCTGATACCTATAATGTGCGTCCCATAGTACCCTACCAGCAAAAACGTGATAAACGTCTTGTATCTAACCTTCCTGTATGTATCAAGATATTCACATGTTATGCCTTCAACTAACCGCAAAACCAAATCAAAATTTTATTTTTTGTGAACCTAATATGATGATTCCTTTTGACATTTACTTGATTCCATAATAACCTGTGTAGATACCTTTTGCTATAATCCTATTGTAAAAAATTCTGGCATGCAAAAATAACCTAATTTCTGACTGTAATCATTAATTAGTAAAACAAACAGCAATAATACCGAAATACTATGATGTGCCTTCGCAGTTCTCATTACCACTTCTTTTGATACAGCGTTTTCTGCCTTGACTGTTTTCCCCCTAATTTTTAAGAATTTCTTCTCCTTTCAAGTAACATTTTGATTTAACCCAATGGTTTTAAGCTTAATCTTCACAATTTTATGGGTTATTTTGTCGAATTCCTTGGATAGATCCGGTAATGAACAATCAACTTGACCTCCTTTAGTCATTTCATTTGAAACAACTTGCTCATAGTCCAATGATTCTTCTGCGACCGTCTTAGTTAATTCCGCGTCATTTATTTGCCTATCTAAGCTTTCGGCTGCAAACTTTGTCAGAGATATTATGTTTGTTAACACAGTAAAGAGCGCCAAGCGCCACAAAGTATCAAGCCGTTGTCTTCGTTGTTCCTATTCTTCAAAACTTTTACTGCCTCCTTCAATCTTCGAGGCCACCACTGATCTCTCCACAGAAGCCTCGTGTCTTTAAATTTTACCTCGCGACCGGTGCTGATGGCATGGCGAGCTAACGCGAATTTGTCGCTGTTGTTTTGTTTATAGTGGTGGTTACGTTGTTTAAGTCTATACGCCACAGTGCCATCTGTCCCCAAGTGATAACTGCAGGAGTTTCATATACACCATTAAGCTAATATGTGTGTGTGTGTGTGTGTGTGTGTAAATGGTCTTTACCCTGGTTAATGATCGGAAAAGTCAGCCGTAAGTCATTGTGCCATCAACAACGGATACGCTATAAAATTTTAGGACATGAGGCCGCTGTGGAGAGAAGATCGCTGATGGCTTCGATGAATGAAATAGGCAACTAAATCTTGAAGAGTATAAACAACTTCAAGTCAACTCCTTAGTACTCTCTGACGTTTGGCACTCTTTGCTATTTATAGACTCTACAAACATAACATCTCTGACGAAGGCTGTAGCACGTTAGCCGCAAGCTCAGATAGGTAAACAAAAAGACATACCGAAAAATCCTTATATTATTGCACATAGTCTGTTTAAATCCATGTGAACAACCTCTCCTAAGTTAATTTGAGCGATATACGGTTAGTAAAAAGCATAGCTTAAGAAAAATGTACCCTTCTTTTGACTCGTGTTTGGTTGTATCGCAGGCGATGTTCCTTACATTTGGACAAGCGGCCGCCTCTGCGACTTCAAGGGCTGTGAGAACCGCCGCGATCTGGAGCCCAAGAACATCTTCGGCTGGTTCTGGTCAGCCACACGCCAGAAGATGGCTCCTACCAACCAGATTCCTGCGGGCTTCAGCTACAACCCTTGGAGCCAGACGGGACACAAGAAGTTCCGTCAGCCCGACAACGCCGAGTTCGACATCAACGGAACCAACGAATCGTGTCTGGCCATCTTGAACAACGTGTACAACGACGGCATCGCATGGCACGACGTGGCATGCTACCACGAAAAGCCCTTCATCTGCGAGGACAACGAAGAGCTCCTCAACTACGTCGCTTCCACAAACAGGGGAATCCGGCTTTGAACACCCACCTCCGTTATATATTTTGTATTTATTACTGGAATAGTGTATCTGTACAACTAAAAACCACAAAATCAATAAAAATTACCACTTTTTTTTATATAAAAGAGCCGTAATATATTTTTAATTTTCAATTCCGCTCCAGTGGCAATGTTCCTACACCAACAACTTCCGATCCTACGATTTTTCGCCACCTACCCACTTTTTCCCTTTAGGGAGCGTGCATAAACCACGTAGCTCCATTTTTTCCTCCTGTGAACCCCCCCTCCCACGTAGCCCTACGTGACTTTTGCCTCAACACACACATAGCAAGTAGCTTTTTTCCCTTTTGATTCCAGAAGACATTTTGTACTGTTTTCTCATGTCAAGACTATTGTAAATTACTAATGGAGATAATTAACTGAGGGAAATAAATATCCACATGCTGTTGTGTGTTCTGATCCCCATTTTAACTGTGAAAAATGTTATGAAAGGAAAGCGACATGCCTTGGCTCGGAACCCCCACGTAGCCCAGCGTAACATTCCAGCCAACCCCTCCCTCCCCTGGACCGAGCCACGTAGTTTGTGCACACTCCCTTACGAATTCAGACTTCTTCACTGTTATTGATAAATTATTCAACATTTACCTTGGTCTTTATTTCTGTCCCTGAATCCCTTATCAACAAAGCAAAATTTTCCCCACTCCTATTCAATTGGCAGTTAATGGTCACGGTCTTTTCACTTCTTCCATCTACTATTACTAATCCTTCTACCAATATCAGTCCAGACATTACCACAATTTTAAGCCTTCTACAATCCAAACACTTCCTTCACCTGCCTTACAATAACTCCATAATAAGATCTTTCATCATGTCAGTTGCCGACTGCAATCTGCTGTAATTTCTACAAACAAATCTAGCTACACTCCTTTGAACTCCCTCCAGTTCCTGAATTTGATACTCAAAATGTGGGCATCACAATACTTAACCATGTTCAAGCAGTAGTCTGACAGAGGTTTTCCAATACAATGTCCCTGGTACATCCTTCATCACCCTCTCAAATAATTGAAGGATTTTGAAACCTCTTCCTACCTGGGAATTGCTTATTGAAGATATTAATTGTAAGTATCTAGGGAACTTATTATAATCAGGGAGCTTCAGTCTTACTGCCGTGGAGTAAAATCAGTTTCCTATCCCCTCTCCCACTGTCTTAAACCATCCTGATCTTTTGTTATGAATGACATATCTCAATCAAGGATAATTATTGCATTCTCACTGAATATGTAATATATATTCCCAAGCTACATACAAACTTAAACATATTTTCATGGCTACATCTCTACTACATAATTTCCCAAGTTCACTAACTCACCTCAATAGATACTGGCTGAAGAAGGGTGTAACGTGTCAGCCTTCGCTCGCAAATTAACAGAGATCCCAGATATCACTAGAAGAAATTCAATGTTTTGTCCACAATATAATAGCTAAGCAATTGTTATCAAATTAACTGCCTTAATACATTATTAAGTTTGCTTTTCAAACTTAAAAAAAATATCAACAAATTTTACAGCTGAAAAAACATTGTAACATGTTGCTAATGAAAGCAACACAAAAAAACTTTTAAACAAAGTTAAATCGCTCATGATCTCTGCTGTAACCATGAATGCCAATTGTCAGTCCAGCCCAAGCTAAATCGCAATTTAATTAAAAATTTCACTAATGTTGCTTCTTGATCAAAGTTCATACATTACAGTGCAACTTGTGAAAGACATTAGTTCTGTGTTGGGGGGGTTGTGCCTGTGCATACCACTGGTAGGTGGGGTTTTACTAGGCATAGCCTACACCTAAATATTAGGGGCAAGGGAGCCCATTTCCAGAGATGGTGGGGTCAGGTCAGGACTGTGCCTTTTTTAGGTTAGGGGCTACTGGTGAAGGGATGGAAATAGATGATCAAAGTCATACCGATTGTAGATCCATGATAGAAAAAAATCACAGATGGTAAAGAAATAGATGAAGTTGCTGAAACAGTAATTGACTGGGGTACAAGGAAGGAGGCGGTAAACACTGAAAATATAAAGCCAGTAATAAGGGTTTTACTGGTGAACTGTAGAAGTATAATGAACAAAGCAATCGAATTTGCAAACTTAATAGAGATAGATGAACCACAATTTGGTTAAAAGAAGAATTAATAGACAGTGAGGTTTTTCCCAATGGTTACAGAGTGTACCACAGTGATAGAAGAGCAATTGGTAGACGGGTTTTCATACTAGTTATCAAAAACTACCCCAGTTCACTGGTGTTCATAGATCACGACCATGAGTTACTTGGGGTAGATTTCTGGGGTAGTAAAAAAGAAAAAAATCAGTTTGTTGGCTGCTTACCGCAATGGAAGAATGACAGATGAAGATGAGACTCTTGGGGAGAAATTAAATTCATACTCAGATTTCAGAGGTGAGAATAGAATGGTCATTATTCGTAAGGATTTAAATTTACCAGGTGTAAACAGGGTAGGAAATAAGATTAATAACACATGAGAACAGAGATTTGCAAACACCCTAATAAGTGAAGGAGGATTTACACAAGTGGTAGAGCAGAACACTATAGGACATATTCTTAATAAAGCCCAGTGAGGTGTCAAGTAACTGAAGGAATAAATGATCATGAAGGAGTTCTGATGGATATTGGAGGATTCAGTGAACCAGCTGCCAAAATGAGGGAATGTACAAGAGAAGTGAGGGAGTTGTTGGGTTACAAAACTTTAGTCAGACCATTACTCGAATATGGTAGTGTAGTATGGGACCCTCATTTTACGTATCAAATACAGGAGTTGGAGAGGGTGCAAAAAATGGCTGCTAGATTTGTTTCTGGAAATTATCGCAGAACGCAATCAGTGACGGATATGATAGAGGAGCTGAAATGGGATTCATTGCAAGACAGGAGGAGGGTCATGGGATTGTACAGGGCGTATACTGGCGATGAGGCATGGAAAGATACTGGAGTAGGTATGAAAAGTAGTGCATGGAAGGGATAAGGAGACCATGACCACGAGCTGGCACTCGATTTCAGACACAAGAGTGTGGGAAGATTCTCTTTTTTTAGGTAAGGGTATCAGGGATTGGAATGAGTTACCAAGAATGATGAATAATTTACCAAAAACATTGAAAGAATTTAAAGATAAAAATGTAGAGGGCAAATCTAGGTGGGTGTAGGATAGGGGGAAGATGGGGGTTTGGGGAAATTGCCACCGGAGCCTGTGCTCCATTGCAATTAAATTAAAATTGAAGGGGAAATAGGTATGATTATAAAAAGACACAGATTTCAAACTTAAAGAGATATTTCAGAGAACGTTTCAGCAAATGAAAGGAAGGCACATGTACATTAAGTGTTTAAGGAGGTACTAAGAAAGGGGGAAGAAAAATTTATTCCAAAACATAAAATAAAGAGAACCTATGTATAGGGAGGTGCGGAGGTTAAAGAGGTTGGTAAGAAGAGAACATAACAAAGTTAAGAGACAGCAGGGTAGTAGGTAATATTTAAAACTAAATAAGGACTTAATAATAAGCTAATAAGGTGGCTAAAGTTGGGTTTATGAAGAGTAGTGTCAGTACAGGGGGACCATTGACTGATGCATTGAGAAATTTCTACGACTGTGTTAGAAAACTGAGGGGAAGGGAGGATGTTGAGACTCTTACAGATAAGGAAGGAAAAGAAGTTGCTGACTATTTGAAAAATGCAGAGATTTTAAGTAACTGGTTTAGTGAAAGCATTAGGGACAATAAATCAGAAATAGAAACTTCTAAATCAGAGAACAAGCTTAACAACATAATTAGAAATGAGCAGACCAAAAAATTTGAAATTAATCCTGAAGATATCATGAAGGAACTAAGAAAGCTAGAAAAACATAAAGGAGCTGGTGTAGCTAATATCATTACAAATGACTTAAAGATAGTCGGATGTGACATTGTAGCTTATCTAAATTGAGTCTGGATATTTGCTGCTTACCAGAGGACTGAAAAAGTGTGATAATAGTGCTGGTACATAAAGGAGGGGTGAGAAACAGCGTCAAAAATTATAGGCCAATCAGTTTTACAGCAGTGATAGGTAATGGAGATATTGACATGCAACCACTCAAAAATATATGTGAGGAGCATATGTGGTTTTCAAGTAGGCATCACGGCCTTAGGGAAGGATATTCATATGAATCTCAGTTGGTGGGATATATGCAGGATATTTCGGTTGAAATGGACAAGGTAGGCCAAACTGATAGTGTAGCACTAGATCTTTCAAAGGCTTTTGACAGTGTGTGCCATAAAATTGAAATAAATAAGGCAAAAACTACTGAGTGGATAAGAAAGTGATTTGCTGGGTAGAAGAATTTTTACGGAAACAGAAACTTAGGGTAGGAAATGCAGTATCAAAAGAAGTGGAAGTAAAAATGGAAATGCCACAGGGTAGCATATTGGGACCATTGATATTCATTATTCTAATAAACAACTGTGTTGATTGTTTACTATCAGAAGTTAGACTGTTTGCAGATGACATAATGCTGTATAAAAGGATCAAAATGGTAGAGAACTGTCAACATCTGCAGGGTGATCTGGACAGAATATCTAGCTGGGATAGTAAACATGGGATGAAGATAAATGCAAGGAAGAGTCAACTTATTTGATACACAAATAAAAAATTAAAGGCTGATTATGATAATAAGTTGGGGATGATGAACAATTTACTAAAAATGCTGAAAGAATTTAAAGTTAACATCTGTAGAGATCAAATGTAGATGGGTGCAGGAAGGGGGGAAGATGGGTGAGTAGAGAAATAGTACTCCACTACAATTTAATTAAATATTATCATTATTATTTGCTTTTTACCTGTTTTACTTAGCACTTCAGGCAATGGTTTTTGTTCATGTTCACTTTACATGAGTTATTAGGGTATTTAAAGTTGACATCAGACCCAGTATATTAATGAGTCGAGTATTCTGGCAATTCATTTTTTCGGACTTGCTCAACTGTTTAATAATATGGAATGTGTATTAAGTTCTCTGCACATTACATACAAACACTATGACCAATCATTACATTATGAGTGTTTGCCGAACATCAACAAAAAACGATGTGCTTTCGAAGCAAACAAGAACTTTTTAAATTTTGCAGAGTGAACTTTAAGAATCAAATACACGTCTAGTTTGTATTTAAGCAAGTTCAAGTCTACGACCTTTGAAAATATTGTACAATAGTGCAATCGTCCTTGTACATGTTTGATACCTATGTGTATTAATATTGAATTGAATTTGTCCCCACCACGTTTCTGACTAATGGTCATTCTGTCAGATCGTATCCTGCACCACCCTCCCTCTGTGATGTTCTCCTGTTGACGAAGGGCCAAGTCCTGAAATATTCATTGTTTTTCCTATGGTTTGTGTTAAGCCCATGATACCATCATCTAAGGTAAGTGGTGGTTCATTTCGCTATCCCTTTATATATATATTCAAACTGTAGGCTTTACAATAACCAGCTCGTCATCCAAATTTTCCATTGCAAACTACAATTTTTGGGGTTTCTCAGTTCAAAATTGTGAAAGCCAAACTGAATGTGTAAACAGCAATATTTCATTCAATTCATTTGCGCAAACCAGTTTGTGCAAATGGCTTGAGAGCATAAACCCACCTTAAGGGTGAAAGACAGATCAAGGTCATATTCGATTAGATTAGGTCAACCTGTTATAATCCTTGACCCTAAAAACTGGAACTGTTCTAGACTTGTGACGATATGCAAAAAATGGTCACAGGCTTACACTAGTTTAGAATAATTTGCATCATTAACCCACTGTGCCCATCAATATCCTCTTATAAAATCACACAAATTGCACCATTATTTGATCTATAAAATGGTTGAACATCTAACAAAATGGCAATTTAACCACTTAAACAGGTGACGTAGTACCTCAGTCTTCAATTTAGTCTGTAAAGGAAAATAAGAATTAATAAAATTAAAATACTTAGCATACATCCGTCATATACAAACTGAATTTTTTTTTCCATGAAATGATAAACCCTTTGCCCTTCACTTGGAAATCCACCTGAAACAGTATAAAGACTTCAGGCTGAGCAACCATTTTGTTAAGACTGACTAGACATGAGGGCACTGGGCCTCAGGAGAATGCAGATTGGTTCACAGTTTCGCAATTCGTAGGCTGACCCATGCATTCACAGCATGTGAAAATCCAGACAAACTATAAGAATCCACAAACAAGTAAAGACTGACAAAGCAATGAAATATAAAGTGATGAAATGCACTAGGTGTACTTGGTCTAGAACAACAAATCGAAGCAAACAAAACTACTTTCAGTATTCCATGGAAACAACTTTTAAGGTACTAGAACATTATGCATGTAATTTTTCCTAGGTGAATCAGTATTTCATGATCAATCTTTTCGCTGGTCTCATCAATCATTTTCAATTCCAGCCAAGCTGCATTTGGCAGCTTTGCTGATTAGTGCTGTGTTGTGCTCACTTTTTTCTTCATTTTGGGTTAAAACTACTTTTTGTCAGTCTTGGGAAGTAACCTTAAAGAAAAATTTGTATGAATTTCTTTTGTAATTTATCAGTAATTTGTCTGGAAAATGCTTAGTGAACTCGATGAAACATATCAAAAATAAAGAATAAATGTTCTTGGTTTTCAAGATATAGCACGTAAAAAAATCAGTTATAGGTATAGTTCCTTATGCTTTTGGCGATGTTTCTTCTGGTCCAGGCCGTATTTCAACCTAACAACAAAATAAAACATTGAAAGTATATTTCCACAGTAAAGACATACTGGTTTTGGTGGATTTTTTTTTCTGGTCCAGGTCAGATCTAATCCTAACCTCTTCACTTTTGAGATATAATTTCTCGAGAATTAAGTGAGGTATCAGAAAAATAAATTCCTTATTTTCGAATTGTCTCGACTAGTTTCATACAAATTCATCATCAAACTTGGCTATTGCTAAATTTACCTTCTGGTCCAGGTCGCATTTCAACCAACCATTTCAATTTTGAGATATGATATCTCGAGAACTAAGGGAGATATAAAAAAATTATTTTTTACTTTCAATACTTCTCGTCGAGTTACATAGGACTCCATCATCAAGGGTTATCGTAGAATCCCCTGAATTACCACAAATCTCGCACCATTAATTAATCCCTGACTGGCATTAAGATTTCTATTTAACATAATACTAGCATTTTTTAAAAAAAGCAATTTGTGAGGCGGTCACGCAAGTGGATCTAGCGACTTGGATGAAATTTGATATGTAGATAACATTTTGCTTTTCAAGTTTTAACACTTAAAAAAAAAAAAAAAAAAAGGGCAATTTTATTAGTTGGTTTCTTGAAAACGGCTCTAACATCATTATGTAGAAGGTTCATGTAAGCCTACTGATGTTAGTTAAGCTTCTCTTTGGTTAAATGTGCATCTCAAAACACCTAGGAAGCCTTCAAGCCTTTTACTTTAATCAAACTTCACTCGAAATATTGGATACTGAACAGAAACCGAAAGATGCTGAGTGAAGACCGGTCACCCAGGTACTTTAAAAACGTAAAAACCAATAAGGCTCCCGGACCAGACGGTATTCCTACAAGATTCTACTCTAGGTATGCAAAGGAAATTGTGCCGTATTTGATGAAATTATGTACAGCCTCCTTGGATCAAGGGAAAATACCAACCAAATGGAAGACTGCCATCGGAAGTCCAGTGTTAAAAATGAGAATGTTAATGATCCTCAAAATTATAGGAAGATCTCATTTTGAAGGATTTTAGAAGACATCACCCATTCAAATGTTATGCGGTTCTTGGATGAAGGTGAGCTTTTAAACCCAAATCAACATGGATTCAAAAATGGCCAATGCTACAAAACACAACTTGCACTTCTACTTCACGACTTGTGTCGTATTATAGATAGGCAATCCCAGGTTGATCTAGTTTATTAGAATTTAGGTTACTTAGGAAACTTCGTAATTACAGCATATATAGACAAATATGCAACTAGGTTGCAGACTTTCTGAAGGGCAGAACACAGTGTGTAGTTCTCGATGGTGAGCGTTCATCACATACCGAGGTGAGGTCCGGGGTTCCCCAGGGAAGCGTGATAGGGCCTCTGTTTCTCATATACATTAATGATTTGTGTGAAATAATAAGGGGGATGAAAAGACTATTTGCCGATGAAGCTATTATTTATCGTGAAATCAAAACCCAGGAAGACTGAGCTTTGTTACAAGACGATATTATGAAAATAATTGCGTGGTGTAAAGACTGGCAGTTGGAGTTAAACGTTAAAAAGTGCCAAGTCATGCGTGTAAGTAAAAAGGTGACACCATTTAGCTCTGAATATACAATTAATGGTACCATCCTTAGAACGGTAGATTCCGCTAAATACCTAGGGGTAACAATTCGTAATAATTTGTCATGGAATGAGCACATCGAGAATGTAATGTGGAAAGCAAATCATATGCTCCGATTTCTAGGTCATAATTTAAAACGATGCACTCTGGAAGTTAAATCAATTGCATATAAGTCACTAGTGCGTCATCACTTAGAATATTGCTGTTCTGTATGGGGTTCCCATCAAAAGGGGTTAATAGAGGCACTAGGGAAGGTCCTGCCCAATTCGTGACAGGTATATATAGTCGGAGGGAAAGCGTAAGTACGATGCTGAAGAAGTTAGGTTGGGAAGACCTGGAACACCAAAGGCGTTGCTCTTGACAGAAGCTAATTTAAAAAAATCACCACCGACATATTTCAGAATGACAGTAAACAAATATTGCTACCAACAACATTCATATCTCGGAATGACTGCGAAAATAATATAAGAGACATCAGGGCCAGAACTGATTCTTTTCTGTATTCAGTTTTTACAGCGAGCGATTAGGAAATGGAACAGAAATGATTTACCGAACATGTAAACTTAAAATCTGACAGGAGTAGCTTTCAATAAAGTTCTCAGACCATCCTGATCTGGGCTTTCCATGGTTTTCCCCAGATCACACCACGTGAATGCTGGGATGGTTCCTCACAGTAGCCCATGGGCACCTCCTGCCATATCCCGTATATCCCTTCCAAACAATTACCCTCTTTGATAGGTGCAATGTACTCTCTGCCACACACTTTTAGTAAATCATGGAATAATAATTTCTTACACTTCTAGAAGGAATGAGTGCTTGCTTAAAACCACCGCTCTGGAGGGTATTGTAGAGGTCATTTTTTTTTTTTTTTAATGCTTTACGTCTCTCAACAGAGAGGTCTTTAGAGACGGGAAAGGATGGGGGCAAGGAATGGGAAGGAATTCAGCCATGGCCTTTTTAAGAAAGCATCCCAGCATTTGCCTGGAGTGATTTGGGAAACCATGGAAAACCCAAATCTGGATGCCCGGACGGGGATTCGAACCGCCATCCTCCCGAATGCGAGGCCCAGAACGCTATCCGTTACACCACCATGCTCGGTTTGTAGAGGTCAACAAAGAAATAAAATGCTGGATAACATCATGATAAGTGAGAAATACATAGAGACAAAGAGACTGGCATTACAAAGGTAGGCACGGAAGGCTGTCGCTGTGAATGGACCTGCTAATTAGTAGAAGCTTCTAGAAATGGTTCCTACTTAGAAAAGCATCAATTTAGATCAATAGTCATGAATTCCCAACATTTTCCTTCAAATGCTGAATGATGTTATATATTATACATCTAATAACTTTAGCTGAACATAAGAACAAGTAGACCCAAAAGATGATAGGATACATCCGTAAGAGGTAATTATGCTGATAATGTGTAGTGTATTTCACTTTTAATGTTTTTTTGGGAAATAGGTATTAAGCGTGAGAACTAATTTGCATTTAACCCAGAGTCAAAAGAAAAAAAATAGTCCATGGGTCTCAAGTTCAAATCTGACAACTAATTGTTGAAACATCCTTTTCCCAGGAAAAACATTAGACCCTGCACAATTTTTTTTTTTTTTTTTTTTGGCATAATTAGAAATTCTTTATTTACACCTTACATAGTACTGAACCTCAAGATCTCACAACTAGCAGAGAAACTATGATATAAAAAAACCTCTCCAAATCTCTGTTGCATTTTCCATGATCTTAATGATGATATTCAATTCAATATGAATCATTCCAAAAAGTGTTTGATGTACTAGCTCTTTAAGCACCAGAAAAATGCTTCTAAACATCTGGCACTGAGAAGAAATAGAAAAAAAGATTACTATTTAAAAAAAATGAAATACATTAATACATTTGACTCAGATAATTCACTAATAGCATACATGAAATGTAAGAAAGTTTCAGTCTATATTTTTTGAAGCCAAATGAAAGCTTCTCATATCAGGAAGATAGGATACAGCTAATAAAAGGCAAAAGCAAAAGCAAAACAACATGTTAATCAAAAATATATTTTAAGTATGAAATTTTATTAATGGTGTGTTGTTATAAAAGTTGGTCTGAGAATGTATTTATACCAACAAGTATTCAAATTAAAACTGTTGTCTACAAAAGACTCATTCTGCAGTCAATTTTTAAGGACTTCTTAATGTTCAAAAGTTCAAGGCAAAGCACAGTTCCTGGACATATGAAAAAATCCACAAGAAAATAAAATTAAGACCTACACAATAACAAATAAAATGATAAAAAAAATATATAATCCTATATATTAAACTGTTTGGTGGACAAAAAGGACCTTAGAAATATTGAAAGTAGTTCATTTATAAAAAAGAATGGAATACATAAAATAATAATAAAAAAAGAATTTACAGCCCTTATTTACCATTCGTTATATTAAACACTGAAGGAATGATAAATATCTTTACATAAGATAAAGTAAGTTCTAAAAATATATATATATACCATCCACTGCAAGGACATAAATGCTTATGATACACAAAATCTTTCTATAATTTTCCAGAACTAGCATTCAACACGTTCAAAATGAACGGAAAACTCATAAAATTTTTTATAAACTAACAGTGTTCAATAAATTTTTGGTATTTTAAAGCAACAAAAATAAAATTTAATCACAGAAGAATTGGCTGTCATTGTGCAACACAATATAACTGAATATATTGTAAAAACCATCAAGCTGCCAATAATTAGGGTGCAGATGCAACCGAGTCAATTTTCAGCCCTTGTCTATTTGCACATTCTATGCAAGTAATTACACGTTAAAATTCTTCGTCTTCGGTGATCAGTGTAAGAAACTATACATATATTAAAAAGGATAAAAACTATACTCAAACATTCTAAGTCCAATTATCTTTGGGATTAAAACATAAAACCGACGCACACAGCACTTCTAGTTCAATGACAAAAGAATGAGCATCCTTTGGTAACATGAGGATCTGTGGTAAGGGGAGCAATGAAAACTTTCAGTTATTCACTGATAACTTCGTTGCATCACTACACTTCATTTGACTTTTCATGTTTTCTTTAGCTTCACATTCTTAAAATGATAGTTAATTTTCAGTCCAATCTTCCTGGCAAGAAAAATAGGTCTGGTGGACATACACCGCAGTCCTTCATCCAGTGATTATGTCTTTTTGGATACATATCATCAACAGTGTTGAAAAGTACAACAAATACCACAAGTGTTGTACGTTACGAGAGGATGGCAACACTTCGTCTAGGTCCACCTGTACTAACATTGTCCATGCTTGACCACTTTTTATGGCCATTACGAAGTGCTTCAGCAGTTATTTTGTCCTCACAAATTCGGGACATTGCTTCTAATTTTTGAGCCCTTTCTTTGCTCAGTGGTTCTGCAGGAAAAGAAAGGTCATTTGCTTCAGCAAGAGTACGAAGATCAAAGTAATATTTGGCATAAACACTGGATGGAACATTGATATTAAACTGCAACATTTCTAAAAACTGTCGCTCCAATTCATTCCTGAAATTGAAAATAAAATGAATATTAATATGCACATAAAACAATGGGATTTAATACTATTTTCAGACTGCATAAACTGCATGACCTGAAAGTATATTTCTGAAGTTAATCCAGTTATTCACTTCTCTTAATTTACTTACATGTCCTCAACTGTAATATCTTTCAAAATCTGGCAATAATCGACATTCCAAACAGCCTGATCATCCCAGACTTTTGATGCCAACAAAATTGCACCAAGTACAATTCTCTTCCAATTTGCAGGTGTTATATCTACCTCTGCATATGTCAAAAGCCTATTTAAAAAAAAAAAAAAGAAAAAAAAAAAAAATTGTTAAACAACA
This sequence comes from Vandiemenella viatica, assembly GCA_031002005.1. Taxonomy (NCBI): domain Eukaryota; kingdom Metazoa; phylum Arthropoda; class Insecta; order Orthoptera; family Morabidae; genus Vandiemenella; species Vandiemenella viatica. Next base: position 18,316 of record JARYHS010010083.1, read on the forward strand.
ACAGAAACCGTTGTAATTATATTTCTTTTACAACATATCTAATACATCTAACCAAAACAACTACCTAAGATTAGGTTATTACGATTTTTAAAGCTTTTTTTTATTTAAAATCACTTTATAAGTTGTTGACAGGAAGGTCATTAGAAATTACAAAGAAAATTGGCACAGCATTTAAGGAGAAACTGTCCTGGAAATCACAGAAAACCAAAATCCAGATGGTAGACCAAAATTCAAACCTAGTCCTTGAGACTAGTAGTCCCAAATAGTACCATTCATCCACCAGATTCAGCACTGTCAGTGTGCATGTGTGTTAGAAACTTGGCATCAATGAAACAAGTAATTAAATATTTAAAAATGAAGATAGAGAAAGGAATCATCACTTGGTAAGCATGACCTATACACGAAACATGTAGAAATGCAGTGCGCTGAAACTTTCCATGTGTAAACCATTCTCTAGCAGAAGAATGTGACATTCACTAGCTAAATGGTAAGAATTAATTTGGTGCAGTGGCCATTAGCAAGAAGAAAAATTGGCGTGAAATCAGGATTAGGTGTAAAAGATAATACACTGGAGCTATATGAACAAAGTGTGCCATTCTGCCATCACCTGTGTTCAAAGTTCCTTATTTACAAATAAAAATCAAGACTTTTACATAATTTATAGGTGGCACAATCAGTGGAGTGATCAAGATTTTGACAAAATACACTTTTTCCTATGACAATTCATCTTGACTGATCCTATGTTTGCACTAAAGCAAACCAATTGTTTCATTTTCACTAGTAAATGAAACAGATGGTTTCACACATACTACTTTACTGGTGATATGGTTTATGAATGTGGTGTAGCAGTCTTTTATAGTAAATCATAGATCATGATCAGTTGCAATGGACAAAGTAATGGTATTGCCTTTGGAGCTGAGGAGACTTGGAATTGTTGAAGAGGAATCGGTTAATGTCAGAGGTTCAACTCCAGCAATATCTGGGAGGCACAAGGAGACATCTGTCTTCTCATTACAGGGCAGAAATAATAATAATAAATCTTGTCACAGTATTCGAATGATAGAAGTGTATAAAAGAACTGGTCTGTTTTCAGTTTTAACAAGAGGTGGCTGTTCAGTTGACTGAACTGTAGTGAAGGAAACTGTGTGTGCAGGAGCTCAAAAGAGTAATTGTAGGATCTTAAAGGCTGAAAGATGTTGGAGTACAAGGAGAGGGATTATGATCATAAAATACGAGCCCACAACTGATAAACATGTTGTATGAAAGCTAGTGTTGGAGTAGAGCTGGTTGATTGGAAGTGGGAAAAGGCACTGAAAAAAAATTGGGGTGGGTAGCAGTTGTTTAGTGGCGGATGCAAAAAAGCACCAAGGTACCCACCGACGACAACATGGATATTGGGGACCTTTTTTTGCTTTACTGTTCTTATAAGGGCACTAATCTCCAGGCCCGAGTCAAGGCACTCCCCCCCCCCCTCCCCGCAACCAAAATCCTGGATCCGCCACTGCAGTTGTTCAAGATCATCCAGGAAAATCTATTGTAGAAAACTTCAGGAAGGGTGTGTCACCATTTACCTAAACTGCATAGGCTTTGTGGTATTGAGATTTGTGCCACTGTTCTGATCATCAGAAATTCAGAGGGATTCTGAAATTTAAAGATTTACCAAAATCATTAAGTCAATATTCCATATAACTGGTATACTTCAGGATGTATTACAGGAGTAAAGCAATTCATTATAAAGTAAAATTAAGATAGGATAGGGAAAAAAACCATTGCCAAACACACTACAAAATTTCTATTTTTCTCTATCCTAAATTATTTTCAATCCTTAATGGCAGTTTCACTGTCACCATTATCCATAAAGTAAAATAAAAAAAGATATAGCTCACACATCAGTCAAAAAGTAATTTAATAACAAATCTTCTATAACAAGTATCATTGTATTCAAACTCGTACTCAAGTCAATGCAGATATTTATAGTAACATATAAGAAAGTATAAATACCTTTCTAAGTACACAAGTGTTATTATTGCACATTCTGCAGTAAGCTGTGCAGCATTGAACAATGTTCTAACAAATTTATAAATCTGTCTATGTTCTGGATTATGTTTATCATAATCATCAGGCACACCATCTCTCTGAAAATGTAGACAAACATTAAATTAGAACAAGTACCATATACCCTGAACAGCACTTTTAGACATATCAAAGCAAGAAATAAAAAGTAATACAATTTCACAGCAACAGAATTGAGTTAGACAGGAAACAACAAAACAGCTGTCTGTTATACGCCAGTCCTCTGAGTCAATGAAAATAAAACCAATGGTAGGTACAGATATCAAACTCAACACTTCAAACATAGAAAAGATCAACATTTGTATTTCAGTGCTGAAACTCATTTTTGCAAGTAGATGAGACAGATCACACTGACACACAATACACAGATGGCAAGGCTAGGGTGGCGGTGGAGAGGGTCAAGAAAATACTGAATCGATAATTCTAGAGAAATGGGAGTAGAAAGAAATGGGAGTAGGTAGTGGGGGAACATCACCAAATAAATGAATGTTAGAGGATATAAATATCAACTTAAGATTTTTTAACTGTATTTGTACAAAAAAATAATTATTGTTAGGTCTAGTGGAATGGTCTTATCGCAGATTGAGGCCAGAAGGATGTCTGATATCAAGGACATATTGGAGCACTATTTCCCATCTGTACAGTTCAAAGGGCAGGTAGTGGTTTCAGGGAACTTTCAGACAGCCCGAAATGCAAAAAAGTTGTTTTAAGTTGTTTAAATTGTTGGAACTGGCATAGGCTGCCACTTGATGGTATAAATTGTTGGTATAAACTGTTTTCTAATGGCCATCAACTATCATGGAAAGTTGGTTAGCCGAGAGGCTTTTATATGAACTGCTACAGTGGAGGCAAGTGAGTTGATATATGAGGTGTATTATTTTTGTGGAATGTCCGGTGATGGGGATCGGAATGCAGTAGCTGGGTGCATTCTGCACGGAAATGATATGTATGGTGACTTGGGAAAATTACATGGTGTGTAGTTGTGCACTGTGATATTTTTAGATTGGGGAGTCTGATAAAGATATAGTACCTGGGTGACTGATCTTCGCTCGGCATCTCTAGATTTCTGTTCAATATACAAGATTTCGAGTAAAGTTTGATAAAAGTAAAAGGCTTGAAGGCTTCCTAGGCATTTTGAGGTGCACAGTTAACCAAAGAGAAGCTTAACTTAACATTGGTACCTGAACCTTCTATGTTATGAGGTTAGAGCCGTTTTCGAGAAACCAAATACAAAAATTGATCCTTTTTTTTATTTCTTTTTTTAAATCGTGTTAAAAACTTGAAAAGCAAAACATTATCTACATATGAAATTTCATCCAAATCGCTAGATCCATTTGCGAGACCACCTCATAAATTACTTTCAAAGAAAAATGCTATTATTATGTTAAATAGAAATCTTAATGCCAGTCAGGGATTAATTAATGGTGCGAGATTTGTAGTAATCAGGGGATTCTACGATAACCCTTGATGATGGATTCTCATGTAACTCGACGAGAAAAATTGAAAATAAAAAATATTTTTTTTATATCTCGCTTAGTTCTCGAGATATTATAAGACGCTTGCTTATGCTTGGGGTGGAGCATAAAGCTTGGATCTTAACTCTGACTGTGTGTAGCCTTGGATGCTACAGTTTTGGCTTAATTAGTACAATACGGCCGGCACATATTTTAACCAGAAAATTATGAAAAGGTAAAGTTCAATAAATAGTTCATTGCCATTTAAACAATTATATTCTTCAATTTCACAAAGCCAAAAACTGTACAGGCAATCAGACGACTTTTCCAAAGTAATGTTTTACAAGTTTGATTAACCAGTCAAGCCAGACCACACCCCAATAGTTCAAACTTTTAGTTGTAATAATTAAATGAAAGAGAATCACACGCTCCCATTGTTCCACAGATTAGTAAAATCAAACAATCCTGAGGCTCCACATTGCGGAAAATAACTTTAACGCGACATTATGTTCAACTTGACTAAAAGAAGAAGCATACTCCCATAATAAAACTTTCACTGATGTGCTAGGCATAAAACTTTCCGGCCTACTGAGCTACATGTTATCGCGTTCGCGGTACCTGGCAGACTGAGACCGAACAACTGCATGCACGCCTGTATATCACACAGTGCTTCTCGCTTCTCGAAGGTTCCTAGCAACTGTTCTCACACGAAGCACGGGAACGAAATCTTTTCCTCATTCACAGGGGTGGCTGATAGGAAGCTCGTTAGGTATGAAAACGCACGTCTGAAGTCCTTACATTATCTAATTTGAAATTGACAATAAAAATAATTCAATCTTTCTGAAATTTTACCAATCGCTAGAGCTTTAAATATCCATTAACTTTAGTTATTATGAAAAATATCCTAACTTAATCGTTTAGCCAAAAATAAATACTTTAAGTATGAACTTTCCCACTCCAGGCGAATGCCGAAGAATGTTGAAATTGAAAAATATTGAAAATACTATCTTAAAAACTGTAAATCTGCTTTCTAACTTGAATAACATAAAAACTAACTTTGAAATGAAATCCAATAATATTCTATCCAATCTAACTCGTGGTTCTAAGAACAAAATTTTGTTACGCAGTTACTCGTTGAGACAAATCGAAAATAAAGAATTTATTTTATCTCAAGGGAAGATGTGGACCAGAAAAAAATCAACCAAAACCACTATATCTGTATGGTGGAAATGTACTTTCAATGTTTTACTTTGTTCCTAATGATTGTTGTTAGGTTGAAATACGACCTGGAGCAGAAGAAACGTCGCCATGCTATATCTCGAAAACCAAACAACGTGTCAACAACATTTATTCTTTATTTTTGATATGTTTCGTCGAGTTCTATAAGAATTCATTGTCAGATTGTGATGTCACAGTAATGATAGAACATCATCAGTGCTAAATTCACTCACTCCGATAAAACTATGCTCATACCTCGCATGGTAGTATTTAATGACAAACTAATAACCAGAGACAATATAATAGCTAACAACAACTTTTTACGGTCAAAAAGTAAACGATGATTACTTTATAACTGGTACCGGTAATATTATTTTCAAAGAAGTTTCTATAAAGTATCACTTCTGACAAAACCAATGATAAATTTTTAATTATCCTTCTTTTTAAATGTTTTACAATTAAACTTGCAGTGCTAATATTTCCACTTGTCAGCCAGTATACAAGAACTGTTCGTTTAAATATTCTTTGAAATCACAGAAACTATTTGTAGGCTTTCTGGTTCCTGAATTGTCTACGAGATGGCGCTAGTACCGTTTTCAAGATACCGAGTGAAAAAGTTGTTCGTATTTTGTAAACTCTCTTTTTTGTAGGGGAGATAACTATTTACGTAATCTTAAAAGTCAAAACGTTATCTAAATATCAAATTTCATCCACTTCGTCATAGCCGTTTCCGAGATCCGAAATATATATAGTATATATACACACACAAGAATTGCTCGTTTAAAGATATAAGATACGAGGCAGAGTGTAATATAATAGTTTAAAGGGTCCTTTTAGTGGGAAAAAGATGGTATCATATAAACCCAACTAGATCACGTCTCTTGTTTCCAGCAATGTCAGAGATTCCAGGGAAGCAGTGGATTTTGTGCGGAAGTGGGTATACTGCTTGGGAGAGGCATTGGCTCTGTCTTGGGGATTGTGCTTGTGGACACCACTGGTAAATGGAGCTTCACTAGGTCTACATCCAAATAGAAAGGGGAAGGATGTACTTTTTGAGTTGTTAAAGTGATAATGGGGTCAGAACTAGGCCTTTTTCAGGTTAGGGGCTGGTGGTGAGGAGATGTAGATAGATGTTCAAAGGGATATATCCACATTAGGAAAAATAAAAAACACACAGATGAAGCTGCTGAAACGATACCTGATGGGGACAGAATTGGGAACATGAATGTTAATGGTGAAAATGTCACAAAGCCAGTAATAATAATAAGAGTGTTACTGGTGAACTGTAGAAGTATATTGAACAAAGTAACAGAATTTGCAAACTTAATAGCGATACATGAACCGCGAGTGATTATAGGGATAGAATCTTGGTTTAAAGAAGAAGTATTAGACTGTCAGGTTTTTCTACATTGTTACAGTGTGTCACAAGATGAGCAGCTACACCCAGCATCTGACCCTAAGTGGGCGGCTGTTCACGAAATCGCCAATCCATTCTGAAGCAAGCTTGGCGATTATGCTTCACCCCTTTAAGCAACTATGATGAGCAACATTATTGGAAAACCATCCGGAGGGAAAACAGCCACCCATTTGGTTCTCCGGGAGAGGTCTACTTTAATGTCTTCTGTCGAAGTTCCAAAAGAGCAAACCAGACCATCCATATGAAAACAGCAAATAATATATGCACTTACAACTGCAGATCTCTAAAAGGAGAAGCCCCGACTTACAGAGTTAGAAGATGCACTTCAAAAAATCAATTGGAGTATAGTGGGCCTCAGTGAGGTTAGAAGTCAGAGGAAGAATGTATCGAACTTAAATCAGGCCACATCCTGTACCACTATGGAAACATCCTGGGAAAGCTAAATGGAGTGGGCTTCCTGATAACCCGTAGTGTGAAAAATAAAGTTAAACTAATAGAAGGCATTTGAGATCGAATAGCAATAGT
>JARYHS010010084.1:0-61634 GCA_031002005.1 Vandiemenella viatica
CGTGTTGATGCTTGTAAAGAACTTCTTCGGCGCTTTGAACGAGAAGGTGATGGCTTCCTTGCAAGAATCGTTACTGGGGACGAAACCTGGGTTCACTTCCACCAACCGGAAACGAAGAGAGGGAGCAAGGAATGGCGCCATTCCTCATCAACAAAACCAAAGAAGTTTCAAACAGAACCATCACCAGGGAAGGTTTTGCTGACTCTCTTCGGCCTGCAATCAAGTCAAAGCGACGTGGATTGCTGTCATCAGGTGTCGTTTTGCAACATGACAATGCAAGACCCCACACTACCCGTACAACAGTTGCAACAATCACAGACCTGCATTTTGAGTGTCTTCCTCATCCACCATATTCACCAGACCTTGCCCCAAGTGATTTCCATATGTTTGGACCACTCAGAGAAGCAATGGGATGAAAGAAGTTCCGTTCTGATGAAGAAGTACGCCACGCGGTGCATGAGTGGTTGCGAGGACTACCAGATGAAAGCGACGGTATCTGTGCATCTGCACTATGCTTTCACCTACAGGCCATTCTGCACGCTGCTTGTAGCACGCTTACCAACTTACAGGATAAAGGCGCAAAATTTCAATTTTTTATTACAAATTTAAGGTTTTCATTTGAGTCACCCTCGTATATTTTAATATTTACATTTGAAAATGTTGTTGTGAGCGTGTCTTATTGGAAGATCCATATGATATATAGGCTAACGTGAGCGTATATAAAAATCATTATCAAATGAAAACTGAGGCCGAAACGGTAATTCTGAAGTTAGATCTGGATTTAGGAGGTCATTGTCTTTCAGAAACAGTTAATTTTGTTTTTGTAACAAAAAAAAAATATTATTGACTGTGAAAGGAAAACAGAATCATTCATTGGAATAATGAGCAATAGTAGACATAAATAAACTCTTCTTTCTCGGCAGCTTCTTCCACTGTACTTGGCTAATAAGCGTTACATCAACTTTTCCACTACTGAAGCCATAATGATGGGTCTGCAGCTCTCATCCTTACCTGTCACCTATATCTTTTGGAGTGTACTAGTACGTGGTCACATTTCCGTGCAGTCGGTTTCCGGCCTCAGTAAATTAATAATAATAATAATACAATGTGACTCCTAATTTAAATTACTGGTAATTTATCCATGCCACTTCACTTTTAATAAAAAATGTTCAGATCCCTCATTCCTCAAATCTATTTCTAACCATACAGTTTGTTCTGTCCTAATAATATGGAAAAAAAACTCTGCTTTATTATTTTCACTGCAATCTCTAACAGTCTCATCACCAAGGAGTTCGACATATGACTTCTTATCCTCCATAACTGTTTCCCCATACTGAAATCGATGTCGATGAAGCATAAAAGCCACAAAAAAATTATTTCCTTATACCTAACTGTATGAATGTCCTCCCTAAAATTGTCAACGCTGTGATGTTTATTCTTAAGGACTAAGCGATCATTACATATTTCACATTCGGCAGAGGTCTGTTTAAATGCTTATAGAACCTGTAGGTAACAACAGTTTTTGATCATGAACTTTTGAGTTTCTGATGGTGGTGCCCGTCCACTGAACGTCCAGTCTGGTCAGTGGTTCTATCATTAGCTATGTTGGTGATGTGGGATAGCTGTTTCAGAAGTAAATAGTTTAATGAGACACTTTTTTCTTGGGTTCCAATAGATATACAAGTAGAATAAGAAGTGATGGATAAGTGTGTCAGTGCTAGAAACGTTGCACAATTCCTTAACTTCTAGTCTATATGGTTAAAATCACTAGTTAAATTGTCATTCATCACAATCTCTGTAATATCAAGGACCTTTGCATCTCGTGGTTATCTGTTTTCTATCATGCTCTTTCTTCATAATTTCAGTGTTTATACATAAATATCGTAACTCACACTTACTTACTCGTATATGTAAATAGTAGAGTTTAAGCTTGGATCAGTAGCAAAGGAACCTAACTCTGGATATTTTACCGACTTTTAAGCTGCAGGCCACCCTTATGCCTGTAAGATAACCGTGTCGGGTTGCAAAAAGTTAGAGACGGAATGTGCAGAAATAGGTTATTAAGGCTACACTACGTTTATTTCATTTTAAATGCTGATAATGATGCATTATTTGTTTTAAGCACTTGAAAGAATACTTAAAAATTTTGGAAGAAGTATAATATGTAAAAGTATATCAAAAAAAAAAATTTTTGAAAATAAAACCTTTCGTGGTTCTGTTGCTGTGCCGCACTTGGACATTGACGTTAAATACAGTCTGTGTTAACAGTTACCAACTATCTGCAAATAGTGTAAGCACTGCTCTAACGTGGGTTCAGAAATTTTGTTTCTGAAATGTACATTTCTGAGGTTGTAGTTGGAAACTATTGTACCCTTCGTATTGATGGTCACAAAGGACCACCAAAGAAAGTGTAATGAGTAAGATTGGTACTTCGCTGACTTGATTTCAACTGGCTACAGACCTTCATCCCCAACTAGTAACGCATTTTGACGTTGTGAGAGTAGAAGGTTAGTGAGAATGGAACATATTGGTATTGATTCTGACTTTAACAAACTTTCCAGTCTATAACATATTTGCAACATCTGTAATGTTTCAGTTTAACACTGAGTACTGTGCATGAATTGATCAAACTTTCTATATCCGGTAGGAAATTTAAAATGAGGTATTCAAATGAGCATTAGACACGTTTTTATACACTAACTTCTCTTTCTTTAAACTTACACGTTAAATACTATGTAATTTTTTCATATCTTTTCTTTCAATTCCAAACTACACACATGCACACTTATTTTTATGCTGTGATTTCCTTCTTACAATAAGTGATTTATCCACTGATGCTGTTGCATGCACAGATTATCACTTGTTGGCCAAATAAACTGAGGATTTATGAATGTTTTGTAGGTTCCACTTGAAATCATTTCTGATGCTCCTCAAATCACTTAAGTTATGTTTCATTCGAAAATCGTGGCTTAAGCACCAACCACCAGCATCAAGACATCACATGCTGCAGAACCATTCCATGTAGAAAATACAGCTAGCTACATAATTCTTTATCCTTATCTTTGAGTGACATGCCTGGCAATTAGCTTGCACCAATTATTTCAGAACTGAAGGTTCTCAGATACCTTTTGCGTTTATTAGGTTTTTGTTCATACTTCAAAGAAGAAGAGTGGAGGAAAATACTAAAAAATTATATGAATATGTTGTATTGGTTGCTGGATGGTAGAAATATTCACCACAAATATTGCCAATTTGAGAAATTTTGCTCAATAAAATATATAGTGAACAGTAGAATTGAGAATAAAAGCTTCCTTACATAAATATTGGGAAAGATTTAATATTATATACTGAGACATTAGGTTTTTAAGGAAATGCAGTAACAAAACCTATGTAAACCCAGGACGAAATAACAAACATAAATGTACAAGCGAAAAGATTGAAGAAAAAGTTACTGGTCTCGTGATTTAAGACGTAATATTTGTAGGATACCATGAAAGGCATTGAATTAAGAACTTTGAGAACAGAGAAAGAAGAACTAACTGAATTGTTTTACAGTACAATGTCATGACCGCTCAAATAAATTTTTAAAAATATTATAGTTATGATATCATACAAAAACCACTATTTGTGTCTTAATCTTGTAAGTAACTGCTATGTAGTTTTCGAAGAAAGATTTGGTGGGAGTACTTTGAGTTGTATGTAAAAAGAAACCTTTATTTAAAAAATAACGGTCTCGTAAACAGGCTGCTCGGTTCGCGGATATCCGTTTGCAACACAGCAGCAGATTAAGACTGAATTAAGTAGAATAGAGTATAGAATAATATAGAACTGCACAATTTAGAATAGTGTACAGTAGAATATTATAGTAAGTGTATATGGTTGCTCTGAGCAAATTTGAGATCAGTCTCGTGAAAGATTACACGACATGTGCGTAGCTACGGTGGTGCAGGGCGGGGAACTTACCCCACGTTGTGTCACGGCAACATTTAACTATGCGAAATATATACGAAGAAAAAAAATACCCAAAAATAATGTTTAAATCACTTTTTTTTCAGTTTGGTGCGTGGCGCATTAGATTCGATGAATCGATCACACTCACCACATTATATCGTACTCTTTAGGTCTGTAATGTATAATGATATGGCTCACTGGCTCAGATGTTTCGGTGTTCCTTGATTTTCGAAATCTCTCCAGGCCAGTTCAGGGACGGTTCGTTTAATGGTTCCTTTAAAAGGCCATGGCCGAATTCATTCCTGTTCCTTGCTCCCAGACCTTTCACGCTTCTGATGACCCCGACGGCAAGGAGGTGTTATGCCGAAAAAAAAAGCGGCAGAAAAATCGCGCAGATCCTCCAGTCCGAGTCCAGCGAGTTTTGGAAGGGATTGCTGATAATTCCGTGAATAGATTCACCACTAATGTGTCTGGAACAGCGATTTTCTGAGGAGAGCTACCCACATACATTTTACGTTGCACCCTACCATAATGCTTGCTTGATATGACGTATAACAAAGACTTTCTGGGTGTTTTTATTTAATATTGCAAATAAGCGCAGGCTGCTATTAACATTGTCTCCCAGATTTAGGTACGTTTTCCGCACAAATTAAAAATGATTAATTTTCTTATTTATAAGGGGATAGAATATTTACGACTCCTTGAACTGATAGTACAGTACTGCAGGAAGTGTGTGGTTTAAATTTTGTGATAAATTGTGCGGCCCCATTAGTATTACCAAGTTAGGTTAATTAACGGCATAGGGAGATTGCGTGGCACCAGGCCTAAACAAATTTATTTTACTTTTATCCACACATTGGCCCTCTTTTCTAAGTTTAAAAAATAACACCATTAAACATTCAAAACGGATTTCGGTGTTATCAGTTGAACGAAACCTCCTTCTTCGATCACTTGCTATATTCATATTCAAGTGTAAAGTCCAAAAGACGGTGCACTCGACAATAAGAAATTTTTGTGGTAATTTCATAATAATGAAAGAATTTATAAATAATAGATCAAATGCTCACAGTGCATTAAAAAGTACACGCGCATTAGATAAAAATATTTCTCCCTACATTTAATCTATCATTTTTATTTCTTCCTGCCTAATTTCATATTGAAGCTAACGACTCCTTAGAAACACTTACTATAACTTGTGTGCTATAAAGTTATTTATGCTGACGCTATAGATCTTCGGCATAAATCTACCCAAATTATCATTGAAATAATAATCTGTCAACTGTTTCTTTCAATTTTCCAAAATGCGTTTTGTCAGTCCTCCATGAAATTAGATTACACACAGTTAAAATTGCATTAAACTTATTGATGTAGTAATTAAAAAAATATTTTTTACTTTTTTCTTTTTAAGATCTTATCCGAGAAAATAGTTAAAAATATTATATTTTTTAACGACGGCAAATGTAGGATCAGACGTTAGGAGTTACAATGCTTCTACTCGAGATAGCGATACAGTGAACGTATTTCCAAACAACGATATTAGCGAATGTTATGGTTAACATAAACTGGAGACTAGACCAAAATGGCAGCTGAATTTCCTTGTTACGGCATATGGTAGGAGAATTTTATTCTTTTCTTTTAATTCACATTGCTTTCAAGAGCGTCAATTTAATTCGGTTGGAAGCAGTTTAACGTATCAAGATGTATGGAGCCTGGACCAGAATGACATCCAAAATTACGAGGTGTAGTATAGGATTTCAGTATTTACTTTTAATATTGGTTACTTTCACAGTCAGCATATTAATCCCAACGCGTGTTAATAACTCCGACGTGATCTATAGTATCAGTGCTATAGCCCCCTTAGCAAATAAAAACCACAGTTGTTTGTTGAAAAGAAAAACCATTAACTATCATTAAAATATTTCCTTAAACGAAACAACTAGTAGTTATACTAGTCCATCAAAAGAAACTGTATTTAATTTTTTCTCTAACTAAAAAATAATTTTGAAAAATTTCCATCAAAACGTATTTCTTGTTTTTATTCAATTTCTTCCTCTTTGTTGAATTTGTCTGAATTGTTAAACCCGTTATAGGTACTTTTTAAAATGACAATTCGTCTCTCGTAGTACCAAAATAATTAAAAACTTTTGTTTTGCATCGAAAGAAATTTATTCCATGTGCTTACATAATATGCTTCAAACTTGGAGTCCATACTTCAGCGGCACTATAATCCAGAGACTTAACTTCTTCTCAGCAGTAATAATGTATTAAAATATAATAACACTATGTCAAATGATATATTACAACTTCTTAACAAAATAATATAATACAAGCATTATATCAAAAAATTATTAATTTATATATATTCCAATTTTTCAAGCCGCGAAACTAAAGGATAATAACTAAAATTAAATTGCATTTTTACTAAAACTGTTATAATATTTATCATTTTAAAATGTCAGCCTGTATGACACACAAACCTTTTATACATTTACATCAAAATTACTTGAATTCTAGTTTTTTCCCCCTGGTTTCTAGTCCAGCATCAAAGACACTAATTTAGTAGGTGAAAACGTTATCTTCACGTAAATCCCTTACCACTTCACAAGATTCTGAACAACTTAGTGCCAGGGATGTTAAAACTACGAGTGTGGAGGCTTGCAAACACCATGGAGGAAGGAATATATGGAGACGAAATAACGCTAAATCTGTGAAACCTCATGAAAAATACTGCTCTCCTACTGCGCATGCACGGCGGCCATAGGTATCCCCCAAAACGTTGGGCTGTTTGCACTGTGTCAGCTGCTGCGAATATTTCATTTTCTATTATTCTAAAGTTTTCTATAATGCCAAGTTGTGTTTCATATGGTTGCACAAACAGACAAGATAGGAAACAACCTGGAATAGCGTTTCATAAGCAAGTCACATCGTAATTATCGTTCTTGAAGTATCTGAAAGGTAACTGCAACATTAGGACCTATCGCTATAAATCTATTCATTGCTCTCAATAGGATCATATCGTTCTCAAATTTTTGTTGGTGTAGTGTAGACAATTAGCATATGTTATTACTTTGCACCTGAAAAGCTAGCCTTATTGTAGGCAAGTGTTGAAAATTTGATTCTAGCGGGTCAAGTTTACATCGCGACACAGTGAATATGGTATTCTTCAGGCTTTACTCAAGTTTCAGTTTACATTGAAAGTGTACTATGAAATTAATTGTGATAGTTTGTGCTGTGCGAACTACTAAACGTGATTAAATAAACGTTGTTGCCCGAAATGTAGTTGGTGATGCATTTCATGTGTTTAGGTGTGTCTACATAGTTTGATTTTGTAGCGGCAATATTAATGGAAATGTTGGTAGGTTGAAATGTGGTGTTTACCAGAAGAGAACAAACAATTTATTTATTATTAGTTGTTAGATTCTGACTTATGAATGCACTGATTTTGCTACCAAAATTATATAGGCCACTAACAGCACAATATCTTCTAAGTAAGCTCATAAATTATGAGATCTTTTGAAGCGATCATTTTTTAAAAGTTCTAAACATTGACTTAGGCTATTTTTTAAAATTTCAGATTTTGGTGACGGTTTTATTCTGGTGCAGGCCGCGTTTCAACCTAACCACAACGATTAGTAAAAAAATAAAACACCCAATCTGCATGTGCAGCTAAATTATCTTTTGGTCCAGTCTGCACCATAACCGGCAGTTCTATCATTACCGTAGCGCCACAATCTGGTGATGTATTCTTATAGAACTCAACGAAACAAATCGAAAATAAGGAATAAAATTTTTTGATATCTCGCTTGGTTTTCGAGATATAGCATCTTAAAAATCAGTTATACATAGAGTTCCTTGTAATTTAGGTGCCTTTTTTTTTTTTGCTTCAGGCCATATTTCAACCTAACAACAATCACAAGGAAGAAAATAGAAAATAAAACACCTATATTGCATTTCCACAGTGTATATATGTTGGTTTCAGTGATTTTTTTTCTGGTCCAGGCCATATCTCACCCTAAAATCCTCACATTTGCGGTACAATATCTCGAGTAAGCGAGATATCGAAAAATTTTATTCTTTATTTTTGATTTGTATCGTCGTGTTACATAAGAATCTATCATCAAATTTGACTTTGGGGACATGTTTCTTCTGAATTTCAACCAGAAACTCCACTCTTTTGAAACAGTATATCTGTTCTCGAGAACTAAGCACGATATCAAAAAATTTTATTCTTCATTTTTGATCTGTCTCGTCGAGTTACATAATAATCCATCATCAAATTGCAGTGCCACGGTTGTCTTATGATTCCCTTGAGGTTTTTGTGCGTATTCCCAGTGTTTCTACGGCCAAACAATATGGCGGCCTTCCCACCCTACTTCTCTGTACCCGGTTTCACTCCAGTACGTGTTGAAGGTCCCTTGCGTCGTCTCCATATATTACTTCCTCCATGACAAACGCTGTCTATTAAAAGAAACAGAGTAAAATGGGATGTCACTTTCATGGTTACAGATCAGAGATAATACATATTGTCAGGTAACATCGCATTTCGCAAACTGCGCAACGAAATTTATTCACAGAACAGCGGGCTCAATTGAATAACATAGTACATCAGTTTTAAAGTCAGTTACTTGGTAAATTCAAGCCATAAATCAAGATAAACAGCTACAGAAAGTCAGTTTATAGCAAGAAAGAAGCGTAATTTTGGCTTATATAACATATTAAAGTTTGGAAAAGTTCACTAGAGTATAAAGGTTGATTTTTGAGCAAATTATGAAAACTTTGAACACAAGTGTAAAGATCGAAATAACCAGTTTAGAAGATAAGTAAATTCAGTGGGAGAAACTATATTCAAAATAACGCTTAATAAAATTTAAACATTTTTTAGTAAGTTTTAGGTAAATTCACGAAGTGATTGGGTCAAGATAAGAGAAAGTAAATTTTTTGGCAGCAACGATACATTGGCAAGATAGCTTGTATAGTTATCCTCCACGTGAAGGTTTTTACAAAATTCATAGAAAATCGAAGTAAGCAGGTAGCGACTTCAAATTTACACAACTTGCAAATAAGAACACGTAGAATAGTTTAAAACATGTTTCATAGATTTCGAAATTAACGAATGCACAACATTTTGCTTCAAGCAGTTAGAAAATAGTAAACACGGTGTTTTTATTTCCAAACGAAAGAGCGGTAATTTAAAACTGAACTGAAAGTTATTTCAGCTTCGTAACTGCAAAATTGTCGGAATAAGAAGCATTCTTTGATTTAACAGAAAATGTTTTTTTTTGCCGAACCATTAGAGTTACAAATTTTTTTAAGCATAGAAATTAACACGTTTTAATCAACGTAGCTACTGCCAAAATTTCAGATTGTTAGGAATGTTTTGAGTCACTAAGGCTACAAGTATGACGAAATACACGAGCGCGCAGGACTACATTTGATCAGATCGTGAGACACCTTTCATGGGATACAGGAAAACGAAGCGTTCCCACTGGCTTTTCTATAAATAGAAGCCCTAGGTTCTTCTCTGGGCCAGTCTTTGAAAATCAGTTAGAGCGTGGCCACGCTACTTTGTGGAGCGCGGGGCGCTGTAAGGCGGGAAGTGAATGCATGGTGCAATAGAATGTAGGCAGCCATTTTAAGATTAGGTGGAACGCGGCAGAACAGTTCAGATTTTCATGTGACTTTCATTCAGTGACGGGGTTTGGTCTGGTCAGATTACTTATCATAACTTGCAGTCAATTATTTTGGTGAAGATTTTCGATTGCCTATAGATTTTTCGGACTTGTAAACTTATCATAACTTGCAGTCAATTATTTTGGTGAAGATTTTCGATTGCCTATAGATTTTTCGGACTTGTAAAATTCTTCTTTTTAAGAATACAGTGATACTTTGAACTTTAAATTAAAAGCAGTGATTTTTATTTATTTGATAAACCTACCTTTTCAATTTTGAGCATAACAAGATGGTGGCGACCAAAACTTTTGAACAATCTAAAATCCAAGGTGCAACACAGGGTTGTAGTTTAGGTTATAACTATTTATCTTAGCCCCACTAGCAGTTAATCCTCACAATATGTTACAGATTATTCAATAAAGTAAACCGCTATTATATAATTTCTTGACATCTGAATGCACAAACATAAGTTATTATAAAATCCAAAGGTTACAACCTTAAAGCAAAGGCCTTGAACTAAACAGAAACAAATTTCTTACTGTGAAGTAATAAAACTACATATTCTGCATATAAACTTTTCTTCTTTAACTATTAAAAAAATGCTGGAAGTTTCCTAAAGTCAGATTTTATTATCTATGCAGTTTCTTCGCTTAATTCCTCTTTACACCATTTTCACCGTTTGTTACATCCATCCTGAGTTTTTATTGTACTAACACACTAAGGAAACTTTTTTCCATTTGATGTTGGGCGTTTTTAATTAATTATTAATTTTAATCAATGTTTTCAGAATCTTAGTTCTGCGCTAAACTCAGAAAGAAGCTATCATTTTAGACATTGAATATCTTTCCATCTACCCATTATATCACATAGCTGTTCTGAAAAGCAATTTTGGGATCAGAGACATATTAATTTTCTGATATTCGTGTTTCATGGTCCATTATCATATTTGAATTAGTATGCAAGATCCTTTTTCAACCATAAGAAATATTCGCTGCTAAATCCACAAGCAAATCAGAAGCGTTGAAATCTTCGTACACAAAAATACCATGACTTTGAAATCTATTTAGTGTTTTCTATTTCCTCATTGGAAATTTTTGAAAAATCCCGCGTGTAAGTAAAATTGATTTGGTGTTCATATAGCGATATAACACAAGTAATGAATTTTAATTATTATTCGACTGGGAGATGAATTAACAATATTACGAGCAAACCACCGTAAGTGCTCTTTCGTAGTAAACACATGTTATTGTTTTCACTTACAGCTCGTCGATGTCAAGGTAATTAAAGTCGGAGAGGATCCGAACAAGGAACCCGAAGGAATTCGACTACAGGTTTTTGAAGGCATTATCCTGTCATTTACACCATACGATTCCATAAACCAAGGAAAACATAAATACGGATACCCGGATCGAGGATTGAATCTGTGTCCTCCAAAATGCCAGACACTACACATGTTGAGTGCTCTTAAATTTGTTCATCGTTTTATATCTGTGCTGAGATAGACATTTCTTTAAGAACACCGGAACTGACACCACCACTATGTGGGAATGTAATCCCATTTGATGATCTGGCGGATCCCGCACAAAATTAGCGGATCCGCACGCCGTGACTCTATCTATATTGCCTCGTTTGGCTGTATCCTTCAAGTTGACACTTGACTCACGGCAAAAAATGTGTGTTTTTGTCATTTTTCGTGATTTGTAAGTAAATAGATTCACTTCTACGTTTTTATAGGAACTCCCGTTTGTTTTTGTTGAATGTGTTACTATAATTTGATTCATGTCGTCCTGTTGCAAAATCAGCTCCCAGATGTTACACACAAATAATAATAACTTACAATTGGAGTTGTTTCTGAGAAGAAAGTAGTAATGATACAAAAAGAAGGTTAAAATTATTGACAGCTATTTCAAAAAGGAAAAATCTATGAAATAAATGATTTCCAGAATACTTTGCAAAAATGTTTTTACCATACATTGCTTCTGTACATCTTCAGATTTGAGTTCTGTTTTTTAAAAGTAGACTTCAGTTTTCCAATTCTGCTAATACTAAGATCTATTGGCAAAATTTTTTTCAAACACCGTAAAAGCTGAAATGATTGTTCAGTTTCTAATATCTCACGAATCGATAACAAAGATTTTCGTTGAGTTTTGGTGAGTGGACGTCCCAAAAAAATCAAATCTGAACGTTTAGGTTCACTGCAAAAAAGCACATTTAACTAAGCGATTCGTGCAGTTTAGCCAAAGAACGGTTGACAAGCTTTAGTCTAGATCTCCAAATTGATGTTATTAGTTTAAGATCTGTCGGAACAAGTGTCATGGCAAAAGTGTTTCTTCAGACAGCACACAATTGACCGCTGACGCATTATACAAAAAAACCTACTGAAAGAGAAATCGAGCTTACAGAAACAACTATGACTGACTTCGACGTAGATGACGAAGAGCTGGTCGGGACAATCGAAGCACGAAACACAAAGAGTGACCATAGCACTGGATCATCCCCTTAATTAAGTGATTCACACATATAATGACCTCAAAAAAGTGCGAAAGTTGTTAAGCTTTTCAAAAAGTCTTTATTTATCATTATTTCATTCAAACCAACGAGCGAGGAGGTAGAAATAGCATTCTCGTTCGCTGGCTATATACGTAATTCCCTACCAAATAAAGTGATAGTTTACTGCTTAGTAGCTAGATAGATTATTTTTGAAACTGATGTGCTTTACTGTAAGGCATGTAATGTGGTCTGCATACTTACTTAGATTTAAAACAAAAGTGCAAAGCGCAATATATATTTAAGGGAGGTTGGAAATTTTTAAATTAATGTTATTTTGCTAATTAAAATTTTGTTTATTTCTTTTATTTAACAATAAAGTTGATTTATTAATTCAATAAATTATTTAATTTGATAAAACTTTTAAAACTGTGCTGGATTGACCAATCCCGCAATCCGAAAATACAGGATTTCAGTCCTTAACCACCACTGATGACACACAAATGAGGAAAACTGATGATAAATTAGAAGGAGATGCAATAACATTTACAATAACTTCCCCATACTCCGGGGGATTTGTCACCCCAGAAGATTGTGTCATGTCATCGAGACAGAACACATAATTGTTTTATCTATCTTATGATTGTAGGTTTCTCGCCATTCCTGACCTATAGAAAGCATACAGAATTTTGGTGCTTCATTTGACGGTGCTTATGTGGCGTGCTGCTACAACCCTGTCTGGTTAATGTGTGACCACAATTTAGCGTTTAGTAACCGGTACCTCAGGCATACTATTCAAACAGAAAGGTTCGCACTGGCCCTTTGGATTCTATTCGCTTTCATGGAGTGACTTCCGTAATATTCACGCTGACTAATACAGAGGGCCTGGAAATGGCAGCCCTATGTAATATTCAGTTACAGCAAATATTTCGTTTTTGTTTTTTAAAACCGCTTAATACGTTATCAAAACCACCAAGAATTTATCCAATTCTGCTTTAATTTTTTAGTATATCTCCTAATTTTTCAATTTTTTTATTTGACTTTACGTGTGTTTAGCTATTATTTGATATTTCGCTTCGCCATGTGACTAATTCTGACATGACGTTAAGCATGTAGACGAATCTCCCTTAAACACCGGCAACAAAAATCAACCGTTATTCCATTCCTTTAAGTGTCAAGAGGATTTAATCCGGTTATGTGCCGACGCTGACCACAAACCGAAAATGTTTCATCTGGATTGCCTTGGCTAGTAACGTAAGATAATCAATTTTCCGATATTTTTTTTAATTTTATTATTTAAGTCTCCGCCTTATTCCCATTCTATACTAATCACTTCATCTACAACTTGCGATCTCAGTTATCTCTGCACGTACTCTAATCCTCGTTCTTTTTTAAGCTGTGTCCCTTGTTGATAAAATAACCTACCCACTGTATTTCAAACGTTTCCTTCAATCCTTCTCTTGTTTTTGTGAGTTTCTTAACGTGTTACTACACTTTCGATTTAGACTGTTCTAAGGAAATGTTATTTACACCCATTACCTTATTTAAATCTGTCAAAATCTTTTTAAAATTCTGTCCGTAAAACTGGATTTATTACATCTTCACCATCAACAGCTTTCTTTGTTTCCGATACCGTAGAGTCCAAGTACTCTCCTTCTTTCGTGTTACCTTTGAATTTCTTCAGTTTGACAGCTCTTTTTTTTTTTTTTTAATTAAAAGATATTTCCTGTCATTGTTAATGTATTTCATTTTCATTTCTAAAAATTCTGTTTGATCTTTCTGTATGAATTATCTGCTCTGCCACCTCCAAACCGCTCGGTCTATATAACTTTATTGTACTCCTGAATTTAGCTTCATAATTATCACGTTATTTTAAGTGCGTTCCTTTCCATGCCAATTATATTATTTGGTTAGCCGGACTGAAAGGTCGTTTCCTATCCCCGGTGTAAAAGTGTCCTCACCTATTGCTCGTTCTCTTGTTTCTACTAAGCTATCGTATAACAATTGGTTATTCCTTATAACAGGGCAGTTCAGTCACAAATATCTCGTCTATGGGACCAGAGTGCACCACGAGAAGGACAAGCAGGATTTTGGTTGGAACAGGCTAAAACATTCGCAACCCATCCCTAGCTCACCCATATTATTATTAAGGTTTAAATATCAGGAAAATTCTTAGAGACACGATACTAATTTGCAATTATGGAGGAAAATCTTAATCCTTTATTGGTTATGTAAATTGCGATAGAGCGATCTGGTTGCTCAGTATTTAAGGCGCCTGTCGGAAGATCGAAAAGCTCCCGGTTCGGATCCCTGTCTTGGTGGTGATTTTCGTAGGCCCTTAATTCGATTTTTACCTCTGGTACAGCTTGCTGTGTAATGTGAAGTACGCCAGAACGCTTCCGTGGTTCGGATCCCACGTTAATCTGTAGGTCCCTTTTACTGAGTAGGATTACCGGGTTGGATTAGCTTAAGTAAGGAGGGAAGGAACTGGCCACCTTACCTCCAATACCAGCTAGGTATACGTCGGGAGGGTCCAATCAAACTTCGGGATGAATACCAAGCTTACCATAAATTGCAATCAACACTCTCTCTGTGTCCTTTAATATCATGCTCCCCCCTATCTAAATGTTGTTGCTGTAAGTTTCACGAATACTCCGAAGCTCAGGAAATTTATCTGCAATCTCATAGTGCTGATTTTACTTGACCCGCAGGTCTGAAATTAACAGGCATTTTGGATCAAACTTAAGTGCACTTTTCTGATCAGTATTTTCCATTACCAGCACCATGGCTACACCACGCTAGACGCAAAAGTGACGTTTCGCCTACAATATATGTCCGAACTAGTCCTCAGAATAAAAAAAAGTTGTTTATCAGATGGAGGATACGGAATGATACAACGCCACTTGTTGGCAGTAAAATATTTGTTATGATTTTCAGCTAGTAACTTGTGTGTTTCTTGTGTCTGTTTGTATAGGAGGTTGTCAGTTGCTCAGTGAATGTTGAATATGAATGACTGCGTCTTCTAAGCCAGTAAGAAATATATACAGCCTGAGGGGCTATGGGGAGTTGATTCTGACATACAGCTTCTAGGAAAATTCATCAGATACACCGGGGATCGAATCAGATACTCTGCCGTCTGAATTACGCGGCTCGCATTTCGTCTTCATATTGACACTGAATAATTTATTCTGGCCTTAATGGCGTCGTGATAAGGTTTTTACCAGCTGCGCAGTCCGCCTCTGTCATGACTCATCTATCCAGATGATCCTGCACGATAATGGGAAATTTTCCGAACTACATAAACGTTATAAAGGACATAAAAAATGCTTTGACAAAGCAGTAATATGGAATAAGGACCTTAGAAAATGCCAACGGGGGTCAGGATCTTCCGACCATTAGTCAGACAACTTGCCACATATCCTGCATACAGCTGTACAACTCTGGAACAAGATATTGTAAAATTTCCAGTAACCAGAAAAATACTGCGTTATTAAATTTGAATTTATACCACATATGACTGTTTAAACTGAATAATGTCCAACAATCCATAAATTGTTTAGACGGCGTCGTAGGAGATGTTCCAGGCTATATTATAGACGTAGGCTCAGTTCCTGTCCATGGCTGTAATTGTTGTGGTGCGCGGGGAGATGACTGAGGTGAGTTGTTTGTGTTATGAAGATGAAGAAAGGGAGGGCTGGCATCCGCTGCCGGACCATCCAGACCTATTCTTCCGAAAGACACGCAAGGGGACTGCCAATTCTAACATCCGCTTTCGACGGACGAATCGCCATTCCCTCACTCCATACACACTGTGGAAAGTTTGGGATTTAATCCAAGACTTAGGTACACAATTTGGCAATCAGGAATCGTGCACCACCACCTCTTGAACCCTGCTGGCCAAGTCCAGAATGGTGAAAAATTCTTTCACCGCCAGGACTCGAATTTAGCAGGCACCCAACACATTCGTGGTGCCGCATTACGACAACGATTCCCACTGAAATCAGTAACTTGCTAAACCTACACAATTTGGTATACTTCATGATATCCGACAGACTCTTTCAATCAGCGTAATCAGTGAAATTACATTCAACTGAGTTTATTAGCGCCTATTTCACCAAGTGGCGGTTTTTTTCAGCGAGTCCTTAATAAGTCTTTAGACGAGAACGTGCTCATTCAATTAAAGATCTCCCAATAGACAACTGTCTGTGACACAGCGTTGAAAGTAACATTGACGGGTGCTATTACCGATATTCGTGTTGCGGTTAGTTTATTTGAATCGTCTGTAAAAGAAAAACACAGCAAATGACTTCTTCAGCTTTATATAAACGAGACTATGTTGAACTGGTGCTAAAATAAGCATCAGGCTATCAGGTAATTATGTTATCTGCCTCTATTTTATAAATTTTCTCTTTAAGGGCAGTGTGTAGGTTGGTTTGGGTAATTCACGTTACCAAAGAGTTTGTTGTGGAATTATGGTAGACAGAAGCCAGAGAAATAGGTCGGACATTGTTGTGTGTGCACGCAGACAATTTGCAAGAGAACTAAAAAAAATGTGTTTAGATGAGTCACGTGACAAGTTATTATACGTGCTGTTGTTAATTAATATATTGTGAAATAAATGAAAAGCCATAGCATCAAATAAATAAATTATTAGTAATTCAACGAAATAGGCGAAGCTATATCGAAACTTCTTTATTAGAGTCCTACACAGACGGAAAAAAAAATCCCAACACCAAGAAAAAATTATTGTAGAGTAATGAAATTTGGACAATGCATTTGTCAAGTTAACATGTTTAATTGATTAAATTTTCAAGATCACAGGTTAATTTAAGCTCAAGAAAATGCATTTCAAATGTGAAATACTGTTAAATTAATAGCCGGTGTAACCTCCAGAATTTTGAATGCAAGCCTGCAAACGTGAATGCATTGTGTCATACAGGTTTCGAATGTCACTTTGTGGTATGGAGTTCCATGCTTGTTGTACTTGTGCTGTCAATACTGGGACGGTCAGTGCTGGCTGTGGATGATGCTGGAGTTGTCGTCCAATGATATCCCATACGTGTTCAATTGGAGACAGATCTGGTGATCTCGCAGGCCAAGGTAACATGTCGACACTCTGTAGAGCACGTTGCAAGACAACAGCGGTATGAGGGCGAGCGTTATCCTGTTGAAAAACTCCCCCTTGAATGCTGTTCATGAATGGCAGCACTACAGGTTGAATTACCAGACTGACGTACAAATTTGCAGTCAGTGTGTTTGGTATAACCACAAGAGTGCTCCTGCTGTCATAGGAAATTGCTCCCCAGACCATGACTCCAGGTGTAGGTCCAGTGTGTCTAGGCCGCAGACAGTTTGGTTGCAGGCGTTCCCCTGGCCTCCTTCTGACCAACACTCGGCCATCACTGGCACCAAGGCAGAACCTGCTTTCATCAGAAAACACAACAGATCTCCACTCCGTCCTCCAATGAGCTCTGGCTTGACACCACTGGAGTCGCAAACGGCGATGGCTTGTAGTCAGTGGAATGCACGCTACAGGGCGCCTGGCTCGGAGCTGTCCTTGAAGTAACCGATTTCTAACAGTTCGTTGTGTCACTGTGGTACCAACTGCAGCTCGAATTTCTGCCGCAGACGCAGTACGATGCGCCACAGCTGTACGCCGAATACGGCGGTCTTCCCTCTCAGTAGTGCCACGTGGCCTCCCGGAACCCGGTCTTCTTGAGGCAGTACCATCCCTTGACCACTGCACCCAACAATCATGCACAGTGGATACATTCCGGCCAAGTCTTTCTGCAATATCGCGAAAAGAAAATCCACCTTCTCGTAGCCCTATTACACGACCTCGTTCAAACTCGGTGAGCTGTTGATAATGGCTTCTTCGTCTTCTTAAAGGCATTCTTGGCTAACATCAACTCACTATGTCAAATCTCAGCGGTAAATAACGTTCACAAACTTTACAGCGCGTATTTAAAGCAAACCTGATTTGCAAGCTCTGAGTAGCGCCACACTTATGCGCGAAGCGCGAAATTTGAATCGATGTCATCTTTCAGATGTATAAACACGCCTACCAAATTTCGTTTATCTAACACAAGTCTTTCTTGGTGTTGGGATTTTTTTTTTCCGTCTGTGTATATTGTGCCTATCCAGGCATCCTTCACTCCACAGCGGAGTTATATTTACACATTAGGGCCTACAGCTAGAGGATACCAGAAGCAAGAAATTAATCAGTTGTTACAATCTGGACCACAACAGAAAGGTATTATGTACGGGTGGAGCTAGTACACAGTATTATATGTGGCAATAATGAACACAATACGTTTACAAGGTCTAAGCGTTATAAATACTGGGCAGAACGCAAGACTTAATAGAACCTTGACATAAAACGCACTCTTCAGATAGTAATTTTCATGCTATGCTTACTAGCAGCTGATAACACTGATTTCGTCTATTAAAAAGCTACCGAGCGTGGTCGGTGAACGGTAGCGCTGTGGACTCGTATTTGGGGAGGACGCGGGTTCGAATCCACGTCCGGGCATGCTGATTTTGGTTTTTCCTGGTTTCTCCAAATCACTCCAGTCGAATGCCGGGATGCTTCCGTCAAGAGGCCATGGCCGAATTCTTACCCGTTCCTTAACCTCAATCCCATCCCGCCTCTAATGACCGCACGTCGACGAGGCGTAAAGGCATAAGTAAAAAATAAAAAATAAATAAAAAGTATTAGAAAGCTAAAAGCGAATCTATCAGCAAAACGGAAATAAAATTTTCGTTTTGCTTTATTTTACCAAGCAAACGTAATAATTTTCTTCTGGTTGTCACACTGCTGTGCTTTGCGGCTTAAATAGAGAATGCTGTCGTTATGTAACTCATACATTCCGAACTGCCATCAGTTTATACATATTTAAAATCCATATACATCAAATCAAATGAGACTTTTTGAATGAACAGCAAAGATAAGTAACCGACAGGAATTCTATAAAAAATGGCACATTTAATGAACATAAAACCTTCAAAATTGAAATAAAATCGATGACGGTAGGGGCCGTCTATAAACTACGTGAGGTGAAATAGGGGTGGAGGGGGCGGCGAAATCTCACCAAGCGGAGGGGGGGGGGGGTCTACCGAAATCTCACGTGAGGTTTTTATTTTAGTGGAGTATTTCGTCGAGACCTAAAAAAAAAGGTCTCAAAAAAGTTGCGAGGGCGCTTTCTAGGAGGTCTCACGGACCAGATCTCACCAGAAGGGTGGAGGGGGGGGGGATCCGGAAAAACACCTCATGTAATTTATGGGTGCCCCTAGGAGATAGCTAACGCTCGGGCCTGGCATATGGATCCAGGAGGATGACAGGATGTTTCCTTCAAAAGACCATTACCGAATTTTTCCCGTGCCTTGTCCCGAATACTCTACTGCTTGTAATAATCTTGACAGAAGCCCCCCCCCCCGCAAAAAAACATGACAGCCTGCGACTAAATTTGTAACATCCAGATTTTACATTGATCATATCATTGTTTTTCTGATTATTGAAGTCAATAAAAACTGAGTATTGTGTACAATAAGTGTCTGTCTCGTGTTCAAGGTTAATAAGCAGCAGCTGGTCAGATGTGAGTCAGCTATAGGAAGGAATTTACATAATCTGCTACTAGACTTACAGCGCAGATGTTCGCAGTTCCTGATACTACACAGTGCTCGGAAGTCCGATATTAAAAATTCCAATCTGGCCGCGTTGTATATGAGCCGAGGGAGAGCGTTGGGAGTTCAACAGAAGGTGAATGACAAGATAATGAGGGGACATACGTTCAAATCCCGGTAGGAATTTTCTTTCAACAATGTGGAAAGGCCGAGCTTTACCAGTTATTTGAAATACCCGGAAGAGTATATCTATCAAAATTTTACGTGTGTTGCATATTTTTCTCCGGCAGGGGCTAGTTACGCACGGCACCTAGACCTCCTAACAGCGTCCGCCCACCCCATACCATACAAAAGGATAACATTTCACGACCTTGCCGATATGCAGAATACAGTGATACAGTTCAGACCTATTTCCAAGTAATACTCTATCTGTTGTTATGTTGAGAGTCTTCGTTGTGCTACCCACATACATACCAGTCACTGTTCGTAAATGAGAATGATTGTTTAATCTGCTGGATTGCCTTAGCTAAGTTGGAAGACATATTTTGAAGACGGTTTTTAGAAATTCAACGTAAAATCCTGGCAGAACCGAAGACTCGAACACGCGTCCTCCCGAATGTGTAACTTCATGGAGGAAGTATAATATTGTAAGCTGTAGCAGACCATAGACAGACGAAAATGAATTTTCCGAGAAGACGTGTAACGAAGGAAGTAAAAGCTGCACTGTAGAAATGTTATTAAAGAAAGATTCTCAAAAAATCGTATGTAAATGAAGTTCCTAGGAACAGCAATAAAAATATTAAATTATCATTTTTTCGAGATCATGCAGCTTAATAGTCAAACATGAAGTAACGTTCTAGTTTTTCTGTTAGTAATAAAGTTTTCTTGTCACTGTACAAACACAGCCATCAACGGAACATAGCAAAATCGACTTCAGTTGAGGCAAAAACGTGGCCTTCAGATATTTGAATACCCTTTTTCAAAGTTCTGTTATATATATATATATGCGACAATGAACATCTGTTTTCTTCCAATTTCACGCTTTATATTTCCCATAGTTCTCAATCTGTCATATAGAATGCATTCCCTTACATCCAGTGCAAGCTACAACTCTAAAACCAACTTTATCGGTTTTGTTGTAGAAGTGCCACATTTCTGGAATCAACTGAGTTTTGCGATATCTCTTAAGTGGAGCCAGACGTTACTTATCAGCATAACGTGACGTAAGACTGAAGCGTATGCGTTCTCTCTCTCCACCACGATAAGAAGGGAACAAACCGCACACATTGGACGTAACTGATCCCTTCATGTCCTAGAATAAGCGGAAAGACAAAACATATGGCGCATTGACGTGATACATATGTTCAGAAAAGAGTTGCTTTGTCACATTCTTAAACGCATTTTCGATTCTTACCGATGCTGGTAATAAAAATAAAATTATATGGCTTGGAAACTCCGAAGGATAGATCAGCCACCGATATTACATTTTTCTATGTGCCGTGCAATTTGCATCTGTCGTGTTTACGTAGCACAACCCTAAGGGAGCGTGCGCAAACTACATGGCTCGGTCCAGAGGGTTGGGAGGGGAGGGGTTGGCTGGAAGGCTACGTTGGGCTACGTAGGGGGAGGGGGGGGGGTTTCGAGCCATGCCACGTAGCTTTCCTTTCATAACATTTTTCGCAGTTAAAATGAGGAACAGAACTCACAACAGCATGTGAATATTTATTTCCCTCAGTTAATTATCTCCTTACGTAATTTACAATAGTCTGACAAGAGAAAACAGTACAAAATGTCTTCTGGAATCAAAAGGGAAAATCTGCGTGCTACGTGGGGAGGGGGGGGGGGGTAGAGGCAAAAGCCACGTAGGGCTATGTGGGGAGGGGAGGGGTTCACAGGAGGCCAAAATGGAGCTATGCATGCTCCCTAACGAGTAGAAGTGACCATCTTCACGTGGAACCCGAAATATCGAGCGTCCTAGCGTACTTCACTTGACACAGAAAAACATTAGTAGAAGTGAATGTCAGTTGTAAGGATTATAAAAAATGTTTGCAACTTCGATTTCAACCAAAAGTTCTCGCCATGGCTAGAGGTTTTTAACCGTGGGAAAATAAATTGCTGTCAGAAGCACTTCCCTCAATTGACAATATTCCCAAACAGATCCTAATTAACTTGAAGATTTAACTCCATTGTTTAGGCCTATAATCTTATTTGGACTGAATCGATTACTGTTACATTGAGACTTGAAATTTATTGTTCGGTGAGCTTCTATCTGCACATATACCTCAGGAAATGGATATTATATTGTCTTTGAAGGACAGCCTTCTGACTTGTTTTTCTGTTCAGTAAAGAAAGACCAAGGCCAATATTGAAAGTCGGTCAAGTGAAGATTCCAGCTGTCTGCAACATCACTAAACTCAGTTAATAAAACCAAAGTGTAGGTCGAAACGTCATAGAGAATCTTTCGATTAGTACCACTTAAGTCTTTTAAGATTGTGTAAGCAATTGTTTCGTTTCTGATGTGCAGAGAGCGGCTGCCTGATCAGCGGAAGTTTCTGATTAATGGGCTACACAGGTCGACAACATTGAGGTCATTACAGTCAAACGCTAGAACGATTCAGATACCAAACTTAACGTATCATATTTTACAAGCGACTAAAATATATTTAAAAAATAATGTGAGGCATTTGAGAAAGGTTATTGGTTTCGACCACATGAGGCAATGTTTTCAGCAAACTATAAGACCAATATTCACGACGTTTTGTAGATCGTAATTTTGTACACAAAAAAGTATTAATTTATTACGAAATTTTTTAAATTTGTTTATCACTAATAAGCACATAAAGTAACGTACAGAATAATCTAGTATCGAAGCTGAGAAATTTTCATACCACACTTGTACAAATGAGAAAGAATTAAAGTCACTCACTCGGAAATTATATATGGTATTAAAAAAAAGCATAAACGCTAGATAAAATTAATATGAATTTCCAGGCACGTTAAAGCTGAAGTTCTTCGAATGCTAACGTTTAACTGTTCAATGAGACATAGCCTACGTGTCGCTCAAAACCGAATCTGAGAGCGGTAAAGTTTTGGCCTAGAATTTATAAGTACAGTAGGCCTACATGTATTCCAATCACTCTTGCCAATAAGGTTACCAGAAATCATGAGAAATCGTGTTTCTTGGTACGAGACATGGCCAAATTCTGTTCTGTTCCTTTGTCAATGACTTAATCCAGAAGAGTGGATCTAATTATTGTAATATCACCGATTTGTATAGCCCCAATAGGAAAGCAAATAAAAAAAACCTTTGAACATCTGCGAAGATGAACAGATTATTTATTTTCCTGTGTCTTTAGTTTAATATTAACAAATAGCTGTCATAAATTTGTTTTAACTGGACAAAAGAAGTTCAAATTTAAATTACTTGTAATTTATTTTTATTCAAAAAGTAATTTACCCAAGCAGTTATTTTTCCTCTTCTCAGTGCAGCAGTGCCAATTTCCCGGTAGTTTAATCATTCCTAGAGAAAAAAAAATCTTTTGGTTTTAGGCCTACATGTTTTCGAAGATAGTGGTTGTGAGCCTGAGGGCCCCTATAGTCGGTGATCGGGGCCCGGGTACTTTTGACCCGCATACCCCCCCCCCCCCCTAACGCCGGCCCTGGCATTCGGTAGGACGCGGGATCAGATCCTCCTCCGACCACCCCAATTTCGTTTTTCCACAAGGTTATTATCAAGCTTTATTAGGATAATGTCCAATAGGTATATTTAACTCCCTTGTGTTATGCTATGAAATTTCTCCAGCCGAACGCCATAATATTTCCTTCAGGAGGCAGTGTCCGAATTACTTCCTGTTTCTCTGTCACCTATGATCTTAACTTCAAAGAGGAGTAAAGCAATAAGGAAAGAATTGAACAAGAATTCATAATCACAGATTCCCTTATTTTTTATAAAAAAATTAATCAATTGTGTGATGATTTTAATGTAGAATTTTTAAATAACTTACCCTGTAAAGTCAGGTTGGAATCATTTGTCAACTCTTACAATCTAAATAAGATAGTTAATTTTCCCGCTAGGCTAATAATAATAGTTACTCAGCACTAGATAATGTTTTCCTAGATACTGGTATCTCAAAATTCTGTTACACAATCAATGGACTGTTAATGGACTTTCGGATCATGATGCCCAGCTGTTACCTATTCACACTTTAATAGGAGCTAACTCCAAGAACAAGAGTAATGCTTTTAATGGTCAGTGAGCACTAGGGCTGCATTTAGGCTTTGTTGGCCCCTAGGCTATACACCAAAAAATTGTCGAATCAATTAGTTTTTTTTAAACCGAGCATGGTGGTCGAGCAGTTAATAATGCTCTGGCCTCGCATTTGGAAGGACGTGGGTTCAAATTCCTGTCCGGGATCCAGATTTGGGTTTCCCCAAATCATTCCAGGCAAATGCTGGGATGCTTCCTTTAATATACCATGGCTGAATTCCTTCTCATTCCTTGCCCCCATCTTTTCCCACCTCTAATGACCTCGATGTTGGCAAGGCATAAAGCCATGAGGGAAAAAAAAGTTATTTTAGAAACTGCAATAATATCTACTAAAAATTGGAAACATGTTTACAGTGCACAAGTTGTGAAGGAAAATAAACATTTTTAGTAACATTGTATTAAATTACTTTTAAAGTTACTTCCACATGCAAAGATGTCAAAATTACTTCTCAGGGAGGAAAAAACATGTATAACTGTAGGCATTAGAGCATTATGCATTTCTTAAGGAATTTGCTGCTAGGAATAGTCACAGTACTGCAAAACACTGAAAAATGTTATTAATGAATCTGAAAGTATATACTACAAACATAAGCTCATGATTCTGATGAAAAATAAAAAATAAAAAATTATCAGAATATGGGATGTTGTAAAAAAGGTAACAGGAAAAATAATTAGGCCAGTAAAAATCATTAATATCAAAAAAAGTAAGTAGAATCCACTTTTGCAATTGCTGATATATTTAATAAACATTTCTTTATCTGTTGCTGATAAGTTGACTAACAGTTCTTTTTTTTTATTTTATTTATCAATCTTGTTTCATGGATCCCTGCTGATGAAGGACCTCTGGGATGTGAAACATGTCATGGTTAATACACCTACATGCAATATGAGTCATAAACATAGTAAAAACAAGTATATGTTCCAAAGACAAATAAAGAGAATAACAATAAACATTAATTTTTTCAACTGAATATTGCAAAAGTCATATTGAATAGATTTAATTAATTTGTTCAAATTCTTGAATTGAGTAGAAGGAGTTTCCAATTAGATAATCTCTCAGTTTTTTTTAAATATATCTTTATTATCTGCAGACTGTTTTATACTCTTGGGAAGTTTATTAAACAGATGTATACCAGAATAATTAACTCCTCTTTGTACTAATGACAGAGATGTTTGTGTTTTGTGCAAGTTATTTCTGTTTCTTGTATTGAAATTGTGTACCTGTGAATTAGAAGTAAACAGGTTAAAATGATCTATGACAAAATGCATAAGAGAATATATATTGAGTTTTTTAAAATGTTGTCTGCAAGAAGTTCTTGGTTCTACCCTACACAACATCCTGATAGCTCTTTTCTGTGCTATGAAAATTTTTTACTTTGTGAAGAGTCTCCCCAAAAGATTATGCCATATGACATCACTGAATGAAAATATGAGGAGTACACCTGTTTTGTTAATTCTAGATCTGCTGTTAGAGAAAGTGTTCGTATTGCAAAGGTAGCACTACTTAACTTCTTCAGTAGTGAAGTGATATGTTCATGCCAACAGAGTTTCTCATCTATTTTAATACCAAGGAATTTTATACTCTTTGTTCCTAATATTGTGTTATTTTTATAGCTTACTTGTAAATCTGGTTGTGCATAATTTTTTTTGTTTTAAACCTAATATAATGTGTTTTTTCAAAATTTAATTTTAATGAATTTGACTCAAACCAATTTGCTACTTCACGAAGTATTTCACTTACGTTTAATTCTAGATTGCTATTTGGTGTTTTTCTCACAGTCAGGTTAGTGTCATCTGCAAATAAAACACTCTTAACGTTGTCAGATAAGTTTCCAGGAAGGTCATTGATGTACAACAAGAAGAGGAGGGGTCGTAGGACAGAATCTTGTGGAATTCCATGTTTTAATTTCTCCCAGTCTGATGAAGCATCTTTACATATTTTAGGATCAAAAATGGAAACTTTTTGCATTCGACTTTCCATGTTTTATTTAAACCATTTACCTGTGGTTCCATAAATACCATAGTATTCCATTTCCTCCAAAGGGATTCATGATTTACACAGTCAAATGCTTTTTCAAGATCAAAAAATATTCCTACAGGGTTCATTTTATTATTCAGTTCCTCAAATGTGTTAATTAAAAATGAATATATAGCCATTTCTATAGATGATCCTTTTTGGAACCCAAATTGGGATTTAGTGAGGGTATTATTTTGTGTAACGTTTTATTACTCTACAGTATATGACTTTTTCAAAAATTCGCTCACAGTATGGATTTTGTCAATACAAGTTTCCAAGAAAAATTTAACACTATGTCTGTAAATTTAGCTACTACAAAAGAAATAAGAAAAGTTATCATGTCTGTTAAGAGCAAATCCTCGAATGGTTACGATGGGATTTCAAGTATATTAATTAAACTGTGATCCACAGATTTAAGTAATATACTAAGTTATCTTTTTAATATAACTTTACTTGAGGGTACCGGTACCTTCCCATAAAGGCTAAAGTGTGCTGTAGTTTTGTATTTGTATTAAAACACACTCTATAAAAAGCAGTATTAGTCAGTTGTATTGAATTACATTCCTATTTCATTACTAAGAGTGTTCTCCAAAATTTTTGATAAAGAAATCTACAACAGGGTTTACCAACAAGTAAAATATTCTAAATAAATCACAATTTGGTTTTCAAAAGATCATTTAACACAAAAGGCATTATTTGGATTCATTGACAATATTTTAAGGAATAAATGATAAATTAATGCCTGTAAGAATTTTCTGAGACTTGTTTAAACTAGTTGACTGTGTTGATCATGAAATTCTGATACAAAAATTAAAGTATTATGGTATAAATGGCATTGTTAATAAATGGCTTAGTTCTTACCTTCTGAATAGAGAACAAAACATGTCACTGGAATATTTTAATGCAGTGTCGTGTGCTACACTATTTTCTGAGTAGAGACTTATCAGATGCGTAGCACCTCAGGGTTTTATATTGGGGCCACTATTGTTTTTAATATATATAAATATATACCATGTGTTCAGAAGCGGTGTAAGGCATGGGTGACCACCTATGGCCTAATGGTTCGAGGGGTCTCGTGTGCTGTAGGCACTTTTCTAATTTTCATTTCTCAAGAAAACTAAATAATGGTGAAACTCAGTATCATCACTGGGTGGTTTATTCAAAATCTCGTAACACATTTTCTGTTTTCCATGCAGATTATTTGGTAATTCCCAAACTCAGATGGTATAGGGAGGGTGCTGTGACTGGGAACACTTAAGTAACATTTTATAAAGCCATGAGAATACCAAAGAACACATGACATTTATGTTCCTATGAATAAAATTAGAAAAAAGCATGAAAAAAACAAAACAATAGAGCAGAAAAACAAAAGGCTAATTGGTGAATCTAAAAAAAAGGGCATAATTTCTTGGAGAGATTGATATCATTAATTTCTTAACCTCTCATGATCAGTCATTTAGAGGTCACACAGAATGTCTCAAGATTGGTGATAACAGTGGGTATTCTGGTAACCTTATAGACTTGTTTAAATTGGTATCTGGATATGACCAAAAATTACTGGAACACATGAAACATATTAATGAAAAACAACTTACACACCATTATCTAAGCCACGGCATTCAAATGAATTGATCACACTGAAATCAAAAACTATTACCGGTGAAGTGATTCCCAGGGTAAAAGAGGCAAAATATTATTTTATTTGGCTCGAATACACTAGATTCTCTGGTCAAATTAAACAAACGCCAGTTATCTTAAGATTTTGTAATACATCAACCTGCACAATAGAAGAAAACTTTCTTGAATTTCTTGCTGACCCTGAAACAACTGGAGACTATCTAACTAAAGCAATACTGGAGTATTAAATATTAATCACAGGGCATTTTTTACACCACATGGATGTCATAGCTGAAATTTGCTGTTGGTAGACACATGTAATTCTCCTGCACCAGCAAAATATTTTTTGAATTTATTTACCGTTTTGAACATCCAGTAAACGCTGGCAGTTAATGAAAGACAAATTAAAGTATTTAATATACACAAAGTGGGAAAGCAGAATCGAGGCAGTGAAGAGCATTTGATGATGTATTTATGATTAGGTTTTAACCGAATTGCACAGCTTAGAATTTAACATATCAATAGCTGGTGCCCATGACTTCGTTCACTTTTGTCAAGAATTATGAAGGTTTTTATGTTTTTGCACAAAAACTTAAATATTTCCATGATAATAAGTAGTCTATGTTATTAGCTACCAAATCAGCAATCCACCAGTGA
The DNA here is from genome assembly GCA_031002005.1 of Vandiemenella viatica. NCBI lineage: Eukaryota > Metazoa > Arthropoda > Insecta > Orthoptera > Morabidae > Vandiemenella > Vandiemenella viatica. Next base: position 28,290 of record JARYHS010010084.1, read on the forward strand.
AAGTCCCGTCTAAATCGGTTCACGCACAAAATATGTTGCACATAAATTATTCATATTTGTTAATACCTGAAATATGTGCCATCAACTTGATCATTATTCAAGAACATTTTAGTACATTCAAGAATATTCCAAAGATTTTTTGGAACACTTTCGTTAAAATATGAAAATTCCTTGGATCGACCACTTTCAACCACCATATCTCCCACAGCTACTGACATGGAACCACCATAGTGCATGATGGGAAACTCGAGGCTGCTACCACACTTAAAAATCAGTGGTCTGCATATATATATATATATATATATATATATATATTATCACATGTTAACATCTCAAACAAATTATGCAAATCTGTACAAGTCCATTGCACCAGTGCTCTTGAACATTTGAGTAAATTCTTTCACTGGATCAAAGAATATCGACAATGCTTATTTATTGAAATCATCTGTCATGATCTGCCATGAGACTTTAAACATAAAAGGATAGTCAAAAACAAAAGAAATTTGAAACAGCAATTACCTTTTGCAGACTCCCAAAAGCCAGTATGAAAAATATATTTTTTTAACACCATGATTGATTCGATAGTGAGCAATAAGGATTCATGGTTTGTCTTTGAAAATGTCAGTTTTCTTAATGATCTAAGCAAGTTAAAAAAAAAAAAAACATATAATAAAAACTGCCAATTTATACACACAGTCAAATGTGTGAATGAGAGCAATGATTTCCAACATTACGAATTATATGAGGAATTAAAATGATCCCAAAAATTTTAAAGATGTGAAACAGCTGCTCCTAAACACAACAGAAAACAAATTTAAAAAATTATCCAAATATTTATAATATGATTCAAATTTTGTTAAAAACCCTAGTAAATACATTGTCCGCTACAAGGAGCTCTTCAAAATTAAAATTAATAAAAAATTGTTTACAAAATACAATGGATCAGCAAAGACTTTCAGAAGTTTTATCAGTTGAAGCAAATGTAACATCTAAGCTGGAACTCAATATGATAATTTCAGAGTTCAGTAAGGCTAAATGCAGGAAATTTGTATTTCTTTAATTCTTTACAGTTAGTTATTACTTAATAATTTAGTTACAGTAAAGAAAATTGCATTTATGACAAAAAATTTGAGAGTTCTAAAAAAGTCTTTTAAAATTGCGTCCTCTTGCAACATAAGAGGGCCTCGCAAAGATTGTCTTGCCCCTATCAAATTTAGGTCTTGGCCCACCACTGCCTGTGTTACATATAAAACCTCAAAATTTGTCCAATTTCCAGATGACACAAACATAGGAATTAAAAAGTCTTAGATTTCTCTACCAAACATATTTCAAATTATATCTTTGACCTTTTAAATAACTGGTTTACAGTTAATAGCTTGTCCTTAAATTTTGATAAAACTCAATATAGGAAATTCAGTACAACACACAGATTATCAACAAATACAGACATAATTTACATGCCAGTTCATTCAAAAAGTAGAATGTGTGAAATTTCTAGGTTTGCATATTGAGCATAATTTAAATTGGAGGCTGCATGTTTCTGAATTACTGAAGTGATTGCCACATTTACATTTCATACAACTTCAGCAATAGGTGATCTCTGTATCAGGAAACTAGTTTATTTTGCTTGTTTGCACTCCTTAATGTCATATGCAATAATTTTCTGGGGAAATTCTACTAATAGAGACAAAGTGTTCAGAGTCCAAAAGTAATAAGAATTATGTGTGATCTTAGCAATATAACTTATTGTAGAGAGCTGTATAAGAAGTTGATGTCCTTTGTAGTCACATATTATACTATGAAACACACAGTAAAATACACAATTATGGCACTTGAAGCACTAATGATCTTCACAAGGATTACAAGTTATTATCATTTGTTCAAAAAGGGGCCTGATGTTCAGGGATACACATCTAAGGATTCAAAGTTGACAAATGATACTTTGAGTCTTGTATCCTCATTCAATCTTAAAAGTCTGATAGAAACACCTACACGCATTACAAAAAATTCTTCAACAACAATTGACCAAATTTTTGTAAATAATACTAATTACAGACATAATGTGATGAATTTTGACACAGGTTATTCTGACCATTTAGCACAAGTTTTAACATTAAAATTAGAATCTAACATTAACACACATACAAATATAAAATCACGTAGCTTTAAGGATCAACAGATCAACCAATTCAATAATCTCCTAAGAAATGAAACATGGGAAGAAGTATATAATTGCACAGATACAAATGAGAAATATAACTTATTTATAAGAACATTTTTGTATTATTTTGAAATATGCTTCCCTCTAAGAACACGAAAGCAAAATGTAGGCCTAATAAACAATGCAAAGGGCTGGATTACCTCTGGTATTTTAGTATCAATAAAAAAGAAACAGTTGTTACATGCAACTTCTAAGACACAGGAAACAACTCCAGAATTTGATAAATATTTCAAAAAATACAAACAGGTTCTTAACAAGGTAATAAGACAAGCAAAGAAACTAGAAAATGATAGATATATTTCCTCAGCTACCAATAAAATGAAAGCCATGTGGAAGGTAGTGAAGAATGAAGTAGGAGCAAGACAGGTAGATAACCGTAATATTCAGCTTGAAGAGAATAGAAAAATAATATCTGATCCTATAGAGATTTCTAACACCTTTAATACATATTTTTCAAACATTGCCGAAGATTTGATTACTAAAAATTTTGGCAAGTCCAACATCAACACTCAAACTAATGCCAACCATGATAATAGCAAAACCCTTTTTATTCAGCCAACAAATGAAGAGGAAGTATTAAAAGTTATTGGGGAGTTGAAACCTAAATTTTCATCGGGAATTGATGATGTCCCAGATTTTCTATTAAAAAAATGTGCTGAGTTTATAGCTTGTCCTCTCTCTCATATATGCAATAGCTCATTCTCTAGTGGAATATTTCCAGATAGGCTTAAAACAGCAAGAGTAAAACCCCTTTTTAAAAAAGGGGAAAAAAATAAGGTGTCGAACTACCGTCCAGTGTCAGTCCTCTCATGTTTCTCTAAAATCTTAGAAAAACTATTTCACAAAAGACTAGTTAACTTCTTAGAAAATAATAATGTATTTTCAGATTCTCAACATGGGTTCAGAAAGAATAAATCAACCGAAACTGCCCTTTTTTCATTTTACACAGAAATACTACAGACTCTTGATGCGAAAGGACACATATCAGGAATATGCTTGGACTTGTCGAAGGCATTTGATGTAATTGATCATAATATCTTGCTTTCAAAGTTAGATCACCTGGGAGTTAGAGGAGTAGCTAACAATTGGATAAAGTCATACCTGCATGATAGAAAACAGATTGTTGAATGTAGCTTTAAGACTGACAACAGTATAAACTATGTTCACTCAGATTGCAAAACCATAAAATATGGAGTACCACAAGGATCAATACTTGGTCCTGTCCTATTTTTAATATATATAAATGATCTGGAAACAACAAATAACTGCCAAAAATATATTAAATTTGAAGATGACACCACCATTTTAATGGAAGAATGTACCAAAGAACAATTATTAAAAATATTGAATACACTTCTAATAACATTGCAAACTGGTTTTCTCAAAATAAGCTAATAATAAATACTGAAAAAACAAATGCCATACACTTCAGGACAAAAAATAATTTAGATACACAGTTACCTACAGTAAAACTTAGTGGTAAACTACTTAAAAATGTAGAGAATATAAAATTTCTAGGTATTCATATACAAGAGAATTTAAAATGGAACACACAGATTGAACACCTTTGTAAAAAACTAAATACTATCTGCTATATGATGAGAATCTTAGTTGGTTGCATATCTAATGAAACCATTAGGCACATTTATTTTGCATATGTACACTCATTACTAAGGTATAAAATCATTTTCTGGGGGAACTCCCCCACCTAGTATCAAATGCTTCAAAATCCAGAAAAAAATTATCAGAATTATTGAAGGAGTACGAAGTAGAACCTCATGTAGACATTTATTTAGAAAGTTACAAATTCTACCACTGCCCTGTTTATATATACTGGAAACTATAAAATTCATTAAAAAAAATATAGAAGCTTCTGGGTATAAACTACAAACAAACAGTGACATACACTTGTATAATACTAGACAGACACTAGACTTTCATATACAACAAACAAATACTACCTTCTGTCAGAAAGGGCCACTTCATATGGGAATCAGATTGTTTAATAAACTACCACAGAGGATCAAGTCTGTAAGAGAAAATACTAAATTCATATCATCAGTGAAGGAGTACTTGCTCGACCACTGCTTCTACTGTATTGATGAGTATTTTCTAACCAAATGTTAGTTCTAAACATTGGTGATGTCATTAGTATCATTTAAATTTGTAAAGAATTAATTGTATATTTGTAACTGTAATTCTTTTTGTCTATATCATATCTGTATAGTATGTTATCTCATAGTATATAATAGAATGTTTGTTATATGTTTGTTTGTCTGTCTGTGTACAGACCAATTTTGACTTGCCCTATATCATTTGTACTTCGTACTATGTATGATGCTAAGGGGCCAATAAATACAAATACAAATACAAATCTTCCATATGCTCTCAACACATGTTCAATGTTTAGCAGGTGATAAGATTGAATTAATGAAAAGATTCAAAGAATTTTTAATTGAGAATGCCTTCTACCCCATCAAATAATTTATTTGTAAGTTATCTAAAAAATAATTGCCAGTATTTTGTGTAAATGTAGTTGATATAATTAAGAGGCGTATTTTTTAAGCAAGTATCGTTTTGTCACACTGTGGCTGCAGCGCTAAGGTCAGTGTTCCCCGCATGCGCACTGGGTACCTACATCTCTTGCCCACGCACTGATGCCATTACAGTCTAATTCTTCCTTGTATACGTTGTTCACTGAGTGTTTAAGATGCCTCCGATAATCGTGAGTCCCGCCTACTGTGAAGTACGACCTGTTATAAGATTTCTTAGTTCTAAAGACCGATCGATATTCATCGTGAGATCTGTGCAGTTTACGGACAAAACATTATGAGTGATTGAATGGTGAGAAAGTGGGTGAGAGCATTCAAAGATGGCTGCACAAATGTGCATGATGAACAACAGAGTGGCGTCCTTCAGTCGTTAATGAAAGTTTGGTGCAGAAAGTGGACAATAAGGTGAGAGAAAACAGATGCTTTATGATTTCCTCCTTGTGTGATGACTTTCCTAATGTTTCTCGTAGTGTTTTGTATGGCATTGTGACTGAGCACTTGAATTACTGAAAATTGTGCTCATGTTGGGTACTGAAAATGTTAACGGATGTGCACAAAACCAAACGTTTAGGCAGTGCATTGACTTTCCTTGAGCGGTACCACAATGATGCTGATGATTTCTTAAGCCAAATTGTTATGGGCGATGAGACATGGGTGGCCTACGTCACACCTGAATCAAAGCAACAGTCCATGGAATGGCGGCATTCAGATTCACCCAAAAGCAAACGATTTCTGCCCGGAAAATCATGTGCCCAGTTTTTTGGGACAGAAAATTAGTATTGCTTGTGGAATTTCTGCCTCATAATGAGAAAATCAATGCAGCAGCTTATTGTGAGACATTGAACAATCTGCACCGTTCAATCCAGAACAAAAGACGTGACAAGTTGAGCAAGGGCATCGTTTTGCTGCATGACAATGCCCGTCCACATGTGGCTAATCAGACCAAAGATCTCATCACATCTTTTCGATGGGAAACTCTAGATCATCCTCCATACAGCCCTGATCTGGCACCCAGTAACTATCATCTGTTCCTGCACTTGAAGAAACACCTGGGCGGTCAGCGTCTTGAAGACGATAATGAAGTCAAAACAGTTGTGATGCAGTGGTTAACAAGTCAGGCGGCAGACTTCTATGAGGAGGGTTTTCAAAAACTGGTACTACATTATGACAAGTGCCTCAATATTGAAGGGAATTATGTAGAAAAGTAGAGTAAGGTACAGGCTTTCATGTAAAAATAAAATTATTGATATATATTTGCACGTCTTTTTTTAATTTCAAAACGGTACTTACTTAAAAAACATGCCTCGTAATTTATATATTATGCTGTGACTGTACATCTTTTGGTGTATTTATCTATTTTGTAATGCAATAGTTATCTGTAAATTGACAACTTACCACATCCTACAGAGCCAGTCTCTTATATTGGAATTCTTGGAAAATGAATGCATTGTATTGCATTTATTATATTGCGATGGAAGCATATGCCCCAATCTTAATTTCCATACATGCCTACTTTTCCATTAATCAGTTTTTCACTTTAAGTTTTATCAGCACACCCCTCAATGATTTATTCAATTCTCTCACTCCCTGTTTGGGTACCTAATAAGCTGAATCAGTTTGGTATTTGCCCACATTTTATGTAGACTTATCCAACTAGATGTCCGGTAAAGATCCTCTCTCATTTTAATTCCACTATAGTACTGTTCTCCGCAAATAACCTACTGTATTCTGACAGTAAACCAACAACTAAGTCATTCCTAAAAATATTAAATGGCAATGGTTTCAATAGACTACACTACAGCACGTCTAGCATACATCTCTTCCAGCCCTTCATTCCTTACTTCAACACTTTGCTTCTTGTTTCTTAAGACTCCTCCAGCTTGGAAAGTGACTTTTTTTCCTTTTGGGTTTTTGGCTTCATCAATGTTGGGGCCATCAGAGGTGGGAGAGGATTAAGGACAAGAAATGAATTCAGTCATGGCCTTTTCAAGGCACCATTCTTGCATTGCCTGGAGTGATTTCAGGAAATCATGTAAAACAAAAATCTGATGGCTGGATGAGGATTTAAATCCTTAACTTTCTGAATCGTAGACCAAGTATGCTGGGTGAGCAGTAATGCTCTGGCCTTGTATTCAGGAGGACAAAAGTTCATACCACTATGCAGCCATCCAGGTTACAGTTTTCCATGTTTTCCCAAAATTAATCCAGGCAATTGCAGGGATGCTTCCTTTAAAAAGCCATAGCCAAATTACTTTTCCCCTGCGTTTTCCTGCTTATACTGACATCACCATCAATGAGATGTAAAGCCATAAACAAAATGAATTACCATGCCCAAGGCTTACCACTCACTCACCTTGCTCAGATGCAGCAAGTTACGCCCAATTTTCCCCCAATGGTTTTTACCTTAGTCCTCACCAGCCTATGGCCCACTTTATGAACAAATACTAGAATGGCACATTTCCAGTCTTTTGGTATACAGCTTATCCTCATTCCAAATATAAATAATGTTTCTAGGTTTGGTACAATGGCATATCCACATCTCTCTAACACATCTGGTAATAATGTTATTCATACCAGCCACTTTATGCTTTCTTAACATACATAGTTTTCTCACAATAACCTCAACAATTATATCAACACTCAAGGTCAATTCATTGCAGCCAATATGGTGAATCTGCTGCTCTGATATTTGCTCTCCACTCCCTTCATATCCATCCTACTTCAGTGCATAGCAGACAGCCAGTCATATATATCATCATTGACATTTCCACTTTAAAGGTAATCTGGTACATCCTCCCTCAGTCTGTGATTATTTGAAAGCAAGGCTTCTACTGCCGGCTTGCTAAGCCTTTCATAGTTTTAATGGGGGAGCAGATGTCTATGAGACACGTAACTTGTTTTCTGTGTAATGCATGTACTTTTATTTGTGAAATGTGTAGTTTATGAGGGGGAGATTAATGAATGTTCCAGCATTCGTCTAGGTGACTGCAGAAAACTGCCTACAAAGTGCAATCAGGATGGCTACTATACTGGGTCAGAGCTTTAAATGTGGTCCGGTTGTATCTCTCCAATCTAAAGTACTAGTGCCTTAATATGTTCAACCACACTGGTGGGTATTGCCAGTAATAATAGAAGTAGCTGTACCGGTAACTGAATCTAGGCTCATTTCAGAACAAACAGGAGGTTAAATCAAACTAATTACATCAGATTATTAGAGATTTAGAAATAAAGATGATGGGAAGGTAATTAAAGGAGTTGGTAAGGAAAGAATGACATATCAGACCATAATTTGTGAACTGTATGAAAGTAAAGTTTTAAAATTTAGTAGCTTACTGTTAGTGGAGATATACATATCACAGCTGGTTAAAGAGGTTGACTCTTGATTAAAGGAAGGATTGTTTTTCACAAGGGTTACAGGGTGTATCACAGAGTGGAGGAGGAATTCGTGGAGGGATAGGTTATAAATATGAGTTTTTCAGCATAGAGTTTTGAGATTATATAAGAGAAAAGATGGGCAGCCTCGTGGCTCAGTTGTTAAGGTATCTGATTGGTGATTGAATGGTCCCTGGTTCAAATCCCTGTCTTGACAGGGATTTTCAAATGCCCTTACCCTGACTTTCACATCTAGGACAGCTTGCTGTGTAATGTCAAGTACGCAAAAACACTTTCATTATTTGGATTCCATGTTAAACTGTAGGTTCCCTTTACCCAGTAGGATAACTGAGTTAGGTTAGGTAAGGAGGAAATGAACTGGCCATCCTACCTCTGATACCAGGCTTAGGTAGGCATTCAGGAGGGTCTAATCAACCTTTGGGTTGAGGATCAAGCTTATTAGTTTTAAGAGAAAACATAAGAACCGTGGTAGCTTATCAACTGGGAGGATTAATGAGGAAGCTAAGGTTATTGGAGAGGAAGGAATAGAATTGTCATAATATAAGGTGATCTAATTACACTCAGCTGAAGGAAAGATACTTTACACAAGTGGTAGAACAAAGCACAAAGTGGCAAAACATAGTAGATGTCTTTTAATAAAGTCTGATGATGACTATGTGGTGGATCAAGTCATAGAGGGAATAGGTGAACATGAGACTGTTGTGATGGGAAAAAAGGAATTCAATATACAAGTAACCAAATGGAGAGCAAGATATAGCTATAATTTAAGAAGGCAAAAATTCCATAATTCATAAGATATGGAAAAAGTGGGAACAGTTCAAAGAGATAATAAGATTTGGGGAAGAAATATTTTTGATCACACAAAAATAATGAGAAGTGCTGCCAATCATATACTACAAGAGGTAGGTGAAGAGGTAGTATAGGTTGGTAAGAAGAGAAAATAGTCGACAAAAGAAGCAGCAGGGTAACGCGGAATGTATGAAACAAACAAATAAGGAAATAATAGCATCAAAGATTACAGCAATTGATTCATTCATGAATGATAGTATGGCTAGAGAGGTATCTTTGAATGATGCAACAAGAAATTTCTGAGATATTAAGCAAATGGTTGGTAAAAAATGTCAAACAGAGACAGTAGGGGAAATAACTGAGAAAGAGATTTCCATGTTAGTAGGAAAGAGTAAACTTAGAAATTAGGAACAGTCTTAGGACATGAAGAGAGTTACTTAGCTAAAAAAAAAACTTTAAACAGTTGGTGTAGATAATATTACAGGAGATCTATTAAAGATAGGTGGGGACGAAAATGTTCCATATTAAGAAATATTATTTATGTTGTATTGGAGAGTCATCATGTTCTAGAGGTCTAGAAATGCATCATATTAAAACTATTTCTTAAGGGTAGGATGAAAAATAAGACTGGCGATTAGTTTGGCTTTTATGGTGAGCAAGTAAATAGTGATCCAACTAATTTTTATAAATCTGTGAGGAAATGAAGTGGTTTCTATATCAGTATTATTTACTTAGAAGACATTATTCATGTAAATCTCAGTTAACATGTTATGTGCAAGATATTTCATTGGGAGGCTAAACTGACAGTAGTACACTCAGGGGCGGATCCAGGATTTTGGCGGGGGCTTGAGCGGACTTTGGTTTTGGGGGGGGGGGGCTTGGCTTGAGTGAATTTTGGTTCAGAGTGCTTGCGTTCAGTGGATTTTGGTTTTGGGGGGGGGGGGCTTGAGTCAGGAAAAAGGTAGTATTTATAGCTTAAAAAAAAAAAAAAAAAAAAAAAAAAGTCTCAAAACTACAATGTCAGGGGTGGACCTAGATACATTTACGTTTGGGGGGGGGCTTGAGCCCCCTAGCCCCCCCCCCTGGATCCGCCCCTGAGTACACTGGTTCTCTCCAATGTACTTCTCAAATACAGCCATAGCATGATGGCGAATAAGATTAAAACCATTAGGGTAAATCAGAACATGATTTGCTGGATGTGTTCTTTGGTAGTAGGAAATGGGGTATGAAATGCAGTATCAGGGCAGTTGGGAGTGAGAACAGGAGTTCCTCATTGTAGTGTTTTGGGACCATTCCTGTTCATTATTCTTATGAACAATTTTGCTTGTGGTTTTTAGTCAGAGGTTACACTTTTTTCAGGTGACGTAATGCTATGAAATAGGATTCCATCAATAGAGGACTATGAATAGCTACAGAAGGACCTAAATAAGATATCTACATTGGTGGTTAAGAATAGAATGAAGATATGTAGCAATGAGTCAGCTTGTTATGTACACAGATGAAAAAGTGAAGGTTTTGTGTGATTATAGTATGGAGAGGGAATTGCTTAAGGTTTTGTGCGATTATAGTATGGAGAGGGAATTGCTCAGTGAAGGTATGAAATTAAATATCTGAATAACATTTGACAATAAGCTGGGCAGTGCATGTTGAGGACATTATAGGGGAAGTTTACAATGCACTGCATATTTTGAGATGGTAGTGAGGAGTTGCACTAAGGTTACAAAATATTTGTTGGGCCTTTGCTTGAGTGCTATGGGATAGTATGGGAACCACATTATGGTTCAAAGAATGGTAGCTATATCTGACTGTGGAATCAGCAGTAGGGTGCGCTCAGTAACTGAAATGATAAAGGAGATATGAGGGAGGTTATTGCAGGGCACAAGCAGATGAATACAATGGTGGGTTTGAATGAAGCATATGCCAGCAACAAGGCGTAGATAAACATTTAGGAACATTAAAGAGTATAGCATAAAAGACTAGAAAAGGCCTCGACAATTAATTAGCACTTGATTTCAGAAGACAAAGTTTTATTTTGAAGGTAAAAGGTCAGAAAATAAAATAAATTATCGTCATAATAATACTAACTTGAGTGATAAGCAACTGGAAAATTAGGTTTATATATGTAAATAATAGGGTGACATGTATGTAACAAGGAAGTTGCAGTAATTTACATCAAGTGGTCAGACAATCTATACAAGATATGCCTTCTTATTGTATCAGTGTGGAAGAGATCAGTTAGCATTCTATAATTTCAATTTCTTTTCATTATCCTTGTTCTACTAATGATGTGTTATTTTTAATTGCTATATACTTGACTGTGATTTATTCATTTAGTTTGCACATCAAGATTATAATATGCATAACTAAAAATTGTTTTTGTGTGTTTTATATAGTCATTATCTGTTCCAAGTAATCTCATTTCAATCAGTGGCGTAGATAGGTCAACAAGGGCCCTGGTGCAAAAAAATTTTGGGCCCTCAGGCCAAATGGGTGACCTTTTTTTTTGCATTGTATTGCTGGTAAGGGCCCCGAGCCGAGGATGGGGCCCTTGAGTTGTGCTTAGGGGCCCCCTGAGCAGCGAGAGGGCCCTTAGTGAGGGGCTTCCTGCGTCTCAGGGGCCCCCTTAGACGACTGTAGAGCTAAAAAAAAAAAGGTCGCCATGTATGCTTGGGGGCCCCCTCAGCGTAGGGGCCCCGGTGCACTGCACCGCCTTGCCCCATAGTAGCTACGCCCCTGATTTCAATTAACATGAAGAGAGTTAGTTTATTTTTATGTCATACATCTGATCACTAAATAATAAATTGTATATAAGTTCCAGTTTCAGAAACCTCATATTTTGTTTTGTTGCATTATGATTTGCATTAATATTTTTTCAAACACCAGTGTATAAAAATTAACTATTATTTAAGTTCTTTTAGAAAAGCTTATTAGTATTATGTAAGTATGTAGGACACACAGGGAGTAAATTTAATCCCAGTCCCTCTCAATTAAGCCTTGGATACACTAGAGGACAAATGGAGTGACATGATGTGGGACATGTCATGTGGCATGTCGCTGAACAACATCCGGGGACACTGACGTGGAACATTTAGTAGACACTCTAGTCAGTTGCAGAAATGTTGCCCGAGAAGGTTGCATTGATTAGTGCCGAGTACATACTTATATCAAGTAGTTCAGCGAAACATATAAGAAAGAGAACATGGTGGATGTGGAATTACTTACTACAACCAGAAAGAAGTGTTAATATTCTGAGTGACCTTCGAATGTCTGTCGGATCATTAAGAAATTTTACTCGAATGTCAACATCTGTGTTTGAAACTTTGTTACTGGACCTGCCATTTCCAAACAAGATACAATATTATGGAACACTGTTTGTCCTAATATCAGACTTGCAATTGCATTGAGATACTACCCTACTGGAGACTCCTATGCTTCTTTTTCGTACATTTTTAGAGTGTCAAGACAACTGGTTGGTAGAATAATACCAGAAGTTTGAAAGGAACTGATAAATACATTGCAAATTTTTGTAAAGGTGGTGAATAAAAATATATTTATTTTTATAAATAAATGCTTTTATTTATTTAATATCAATAGAAATCAGGAACTTAAAAATGCAATTTATAATTAGCGGTCAAAATTTAAAATAATTGGGTGTTTGACTAATCCATGTTGGAAATTATTTTTTCAAAGTGCTTGTCGAAATGCTCTGGACTGATATTACTAGTTGCAGTACTATATCCCTGACTGATATCGCCTCATACACAAATCATGCACTAGAATTCAAATCATCTTGTCTGCTACCAGTAGTTTTCAAAGATGTTAACTACTTCTATTCACGAATAAATTGTGGGTGGAGGTTATGCACTTTGGCCTCTATTTCTTTTCTGAGTAATTTTACAGAAATAGCAATATCCTCCCATGCATCATTTTTCTTCATTTTGTTTTTATAATCATGGTTTAAAGTGTCCCACAACAACCAATAATTCTGGTACAGCTCGATTAGTTGAAGCACCATTTTGTTTTCCCACAGCACTGACATGGCACGCTGTGGACACGAGTGCACTCGGATACAAATGACACAGGACTGACACATGATGTTTTCACTCTGGAAGCGGCAACAGACAACATATCCTGCGGCACATAGATGTCGAGCAAAATGTTGCACACAATGTTGTGGGATAGCTTGGAACATTGCAGCATCATCCCGACTCAGTGATGAGTGTCACATTTGTCCCCTAGTGTATCCAGCCCTTTAGGTAAGGATGTTGAGGGACGAAATCTTGTCATCAGACATCCTGTTTAGATCCCAGTCTCAGCTGAAATGTTTATAATTAACCTAAAATTCACCTCTGGTGAAGCTTGCTTTGTGTGTATAAAGCATGGCAACATGCTTTCATGGTTCAGATTCCACATTAAACTGTAGGTCCTTATATGAGAAGGATTACTGGGTTATGAAAGGTAGCTATGATAGAAGCAGATTGCACACCCAGTAAGAATATCCATCAGCAGGTCATAAATGTCACACAAAATTATTATTATAAACAAGAAAACGTGGCAGGAGCTAGGGGTAACAGAATCAATAAACATGCAATAGATAGAGAGAATCCAACATAGAATCAGACAAATGAAAGACTAGTAACTGCAGGTTTTAAAAATGTTTTGATATATGTTTGGATATATGCACCAGAAGAACAAAAGTCATATGAAGTGGAGACCACCTACAGAGATCTTCAATTAGATCAGGCTGATGTTAAAGATTATATAGTATAATGTGAGATTTTAATGTAGGGTTGGTTATCAGCCCATTGAAGATTTAATTGGAAATAATGGAAACATTGTAATAAAGAGAAATGAAAGAATGCTGTGCAATTTATAACTTACAATGAAATGATAATTATAAACACCTCCTACAGGAGAAATCCATATGATACTTATAGCAAAACAGAGGAACAGTAAGAGAAAAGTCATCACTGTCAAAAGATGATATTGAGGGAAAGAGTAACAATACTAAGAATATTATAGGGAATAAGCAGTAGATGAAACTCTTAAGATGCTTTAGAGCACAAAAAGCATTATTTAAATAGGAATATTATGTAAGCAAACACCTAGTGATACAAAAGAAGAATAAAAATAACATGTCAGTTTAGATTTAAGACACGAATGTAGTTAATCACTCATTCCTTTTAACATATGTACAAACATTTTTATTTTTAAAAGGGAAAGCCAACAATTATTTTATACATCAGAAATTAAAAATTCTAATTTTGTACTGATGATACTTTTTACAGATGATATCATAAGTACTGTTAATAATATGGATAATTATCTAGAAGCAGTACACTTGCTACAAAAAATTTCATCTTCATACAATAAGATATCACACAATAACACGTATTTCTCCAGGTCACAATTTTTCAAAATGTTATTCTTCAGTCACACACAGCTAAAATATTAAGCACGTCTCCAAAAAATTTATTTAGTGTAGACTGAAGTAGAATGCACCTGACTCTATAGCACTTTTGTTTGTGATTAAATAATCGTTGGCATGAGATATTTCTTGATCATACCTACTTGTTCATCTAAGTTTAGCTCATTATTCATCAATTAGAAAACTTTATTTTGTAAAATTATCAAAGTATCAAATTAGGTTTAAGACAGGGATGTAGTTGATCATTCATTCCTTTTAATATATATTTAAACAACATTATTTTAGATAGGGAAGCCAACACCCATTTTATCCTAATTTTGTACTGATGATACCGTCTTTTTCTATTAAAACTAAAGAGAATTTTTTTGTCATCTTGGCAAATCACGAAAATAATGTAACCAAATGTGATAATAATGGGACAGAAAACAATGCTTAAATGTAATACAAATTAAGTCAAGGTTAGATAGAGTAAATTTGTCACTTATCAAAGGCAATGGCCAAAACAAACAGAACTTCTCAATATTTTGAATGATCCTTTAATCATGTAAGATGAGTCAGACATATACAAACTTAGTAGGTGCAACATGGTCATTGGTGCTGGCAAAAAGGTTGTCAAATTTTGCATCTTCTAACAAATATCAAGGGAGTCAACTGAAATGCTGTGCAGTTGGTTTGTCTTGTTTCCTAACATTGCAGTAGCACTGTATTGTTATACTTATTGTTACAGATGTATTACATACAATACACACAAATTATTCTATAAATTTTTACCATACACACCAGCATAGTGAAAGATTTAAATTTTTTAAACAATTGTTTTGCAACCTATATTATTAAATATTGCATAATCTTGATTTCCATCATATATTCTGTTTTTTAAATCAGGTATTATGAAATTACATTTTTAAGCCCAAATGTAGCACTTTTAATGAGTGGAGATTTCTCTTACATAGTTTCCATTAACATCAGTTTCTTATGAAACAGAACCTTGTTTAATAGAATAAACACAATTGTTTCTGCTAAAATTAGTTGGATTTTTTTCCAAAACAATACATATACAGATTATATATTATTAAAATTTCATTTTTTTAAATATTATTAATTTTTGCATGTTAACTTCTCTAAATTTATTATTACAGTAATGGTCAATTATCTTACTTTATTTTGGGGGGGATTCTGAAACAAAATTATACTAAAGATTTTGGTAGACTGGACTCATCACATTTATAACTCTTTGACACTTCTATGTTTTAATCCCACTATA
Source organism: Vandiemenella viatica (assembly GCA_031002005.1). Classification (NCBI taxonomy): domain Eukaryota; kingdom Metazoa; phylum Arthropoda; class Insecta; order Orthoptera; family Morabidae; genus Vandiemenella; species Vandiemenella viatica. Next base: position 43,937 of record JARYHS010010084.1, read on the forward strand.
TAAGAAAAATGATTTAAAATGTGGGACATACTGGAGAACAAAGACAAAATATTTAGACTGTTTTATAAATTAATAACACCAATTAATTTATCTTCTTATGTTTCAGCACACTATATTAATTTCGTTAACTGTATTTACTAATTTTCTATTATTATTGTGCATTATTTACGATTTTACTGTATAATCAGAAATTTTAGCACCAATTACATGATTTTATATTATTTTGAATAAGTTTGTATCCTACAAACAACTTACGTTTGAGCAATAAGAAAAATGAAACAATTTCTTATTATAATAATAATTTTGCATACATAAAAAGACAACAGAGAACTCCAAGTATTTGTTCCAACGATGTTATATATATATATATATATATATATATATGTATACACTAGGGATGTCCACTTAGAAAGTACATTGATGTTTTTATTCGATGTAAAACATCAGAACCCTGCATCGATGTTTTTTGATGCATCACTTAAAAACATCGATGTTTTTTGATGCATCACTTAAAAACATCGATGTTTTTTCAACATCGAATACTTTTATGTTTTTCTTAGCTCAACAAATACAAATCAACAATATTCATGGGCAAATGTCGTTTCATTTATCTCTTACCTGTTCCTTTAAAATCGCCAAGAGAAAATTCCATTTCCAGTTGAATGCAGATAGTGCATTGTGTTTTGCTTGTTCCATGTGAACACAGGGTAACACTATACCACCAGTGTAATGATGTGTTTAATTTTATGCTTTTTTTGTTTATGGCTTTACGCCTCATTGACGTCGAGGTCATTAGAGGAGGGAAAGGACAGGGGGGCAAGGAATGGGAAGGAATTCGGCCATGGCCCTTTTAAAGCATTCAGCTTGAGTGGTCTGTGGAAACCATGGAAAACCCAAATCTGAATGCCTGGACGAGGATTCGAACCCGCATCCTCCCGAATGGGAAGCCAGAGCGTTACCTTAGGGCCCATTCACACTAGCGGTCAGCTCATCGCATCTCAGGTATGCTCAGCTCAGCTCACGATCCAGAATAGCATTCACACTAGCGGTCAGGTCAGCTCAGCTCAGGTCTTGACCGTTGTTGATCGGTGGCGGCGCGATCTTCAGTTTGACCTGCCTTGCGGACCGCGTAGTGTGAATGTTCCCATTTGATTACGTGTATAGCAATTTTTGACCTGAGCTGAGCTGAGCTGACCGCTAGTGTGATTGGGTCTTTAATTTTATGATCTTGTGGGTTGGGTAAGTAGTGTTGTATTAGTGAGGTTTAGCTTTGTGAGTGAAACAGAAACTACAAATTAACAGCAATATTTTATTATGATACCACACCATTACTATAAAAAACCAGACAATGAATAATAAAGTCTAAATCTTCATAGAATTATGAATTTCAGGTCTTTTAACCTCTTAAAACCAATGGTGTTTAGGCAAACATTGCAGAAACAAAAGTTTACTGAATAGTTTTCCTCTCATTCTGTTCCTTTGCTGACTATTTGAACAACCTTCTAAGAAAAACATTCGGATGCAACAGAAGTCGCAACAGTATTCAATCAAATGTTGCCCCAAACCGGCTTATATTTAAATATTGAGTAGTATCAGGTAACACTTGCTTGTTTTAGAATAATAATATCTTAGTTAGATTCACAGCAAACACCGGCAAACAGTAGGAGTGAACCTAAGAAACTGATTTTATTCATTCTCTCATACGGACAGGATAGCCAACCACAAGAAAAATTCATCTTCACCGTTGTTATGTTCCGCTAATTGTTCATAGGTGTCACCACCTGTTAATGACAATTACTTTAAACTGAAATAATTTAATTTAATCTTGAATAAATTTAGGTAATCTTAATATTTATTTCTGTTATTTTTGTCATTATTACCCAGAGTTATTAATTCGATGTTTTTATTAAAAACATCGATGCATCAAATAGAAAAATTCTTTGTCAAAACATCGAATTAATCCGATGTATCGTATGGTAAACATCGAATGGATACGATGCATCGATGTTTAGTGAATATCCCTAATATATACATACTTCATAATATTTCACTATTTTATATTTTGTTTGGGAGAATATAACACAAAAAATGTAGAACAATGCTTAATTTCTCTTTAAACAAAAATAAAAACTCTCGTCACATTTTGTAACATAACTTGTATTTCTTAATCAACAGATATTTGGATTCAAATAAATACATGATGATTATTCTAGATATCGCTTAATTTGTCCTGTTTATAAGAGAATTGTAATAAGCATTGAAAAAATATAAATCCTCAGAAACAGACCCTTGTGGAAAAACATTAGCTCAATACCTGTTTGGGAAGGGGGAGGGGGGAAGGAAACGGCTAATCTACAGCTTTATGCTAGGAAACAAACTCGTATAACAAAATATGCATATATATAAATAAGAGAAATAATTTTACATATATAAAAATGTAACAGAGAACTTCAGGTATTTGTTCTGAATATGTTAAGACATTCATAATTTATGATATATATTATACATATAAAATATATAAAATGCTGTATTATGTTTATAATATATAGTTAATAATATTTCACTAATTTATAATTTGTTTAATAGATTATAATAGCAAAAATATAGAACAAAACTGAATGTTTCTTTACATTTATATAGGCCCTTCATAACTATTAAACTAAATACTAGCATGTCACATTTTGTAATGTAACATGAACTTTTCAATCAACAGATATTCTGATTCAAGTAAATGAATGATGTAATTCTAAATTTCCCATAATTTGTTCTGATTATTAACAGAATTGCCTATAATCAGTGAAAAAATCACTCTCAAAAACATATCATTGTGGAAAAATATTTACTCTATGCCTGTTGAAACAAAAATCAAACCGCTTATTTAGAACTTTTGGTAGGAAACAAACTGGAATAACAAATGATACATAATATGCTGAAGATATAATAAAATATTGTTACAACAACAATATGGTATAAACTCTAAAACCAATAATAACAATCAACAAAATGAGGTGTTTTATCTAGAACAGCAAGCTAAATATATAACAATATAAAACTTCCAACTATTTTGCTGCTAAATTTGCAACTGCAGGAATAATTTTTTCATATATGCTTATACCATTTAGGAAAACTTTCTCATTGAGGAATTCATCATGATCATGCAATAGCACAGGAGTGTTGTTCATTGGAGAGAAGCCTAAAGCTGGTAACCCAATCTGAAAAATGTTTAATTTGAAATTAAAACTTAATGGAGACTAAGTATTTTACTCCACAGCTTTATGAATATCAGACATTCTTACAATGTAAAGTTAAGTTTATACCAATTACCATCTATGATCCAAACTGGTAATTTTAACCCCTAAAAATTTTAAAGATGTAAAAATGTAACTAAATTACATGATGATATACACTGATCACAAATAAAAAACACTCAGTAACAATCTCTGCAAAAACAAGTACATTGAAAATAGCAATAATAACAAATTTTGTGAAAAGTGTTGTTTTCTTTCCCAGGCAGCAGATGTAATGACTATTTTTGCAGATTAGTCATTAGCTCTGATAATTACTGATAAAGTTGATAATACTGAAATCTAATACCGAAGATCCATAGTTTTTTGAAAGACGGCCGCCAAGCTATTAAATTAACCTGTAATTGCTAACATGTAGTAGGCTGCATAAAATTAGAGTCACTTTAGATTAAAACGGTGTATTTTGAAAATGTTTCTTATTGATAAATTGATATCAGTAGTAAACCTAAGGAAGATAGCAGGTCACTACGACCAACTCCAAAGAATCTTTCACAACTATCCCGCACAAGTTAGTGAACATATAAGAAAAGTCTTTCAGCTTATTGTAATTTTAATGAGGATTACTACAGACTGATTACTGTTAAAGTTGAAGTTACTTCTTGATGAAAACTTTATAACCTATCCTCTCTGCAAGAGTCTATCACCCAATGGTGATGAACTTCCTAAGTACTTATGGAGACATGACGCACATGTCTGACCGCAATGGAATACTGATGAAAACTGGCTGCAAGCTCAAGATAGAGAAGAAAATCTCATGGGAAAAATTTTTCCAGACTGCCAAGTTGCTCCTATCTGTCTGAAATCTATAATTTAATGCCCAGAGTTTTCTGCCTCTTTTTTTTTCATGACAATGTTTATATAAAATCACATAGTTTTTCTGCTGTTCCCTCAAGAAGTTTTATTTCTTATTTCTATTAATAACTTTTAAAACCTTTACCCTCCCACTGAGATTTTTGGATCATATTATTTGTTGAAATTTTTCCTATCTTTTGCTGTGTATTAGTTAAATAGGCTCATCTTATTCTGAGAGTAATTTATCATTAATAAAAATTGTGCCACAAATCTTATGCCTTTGTGACGTCAAACAAACGTTTATAAAATTAATATCTGGATAGCCCCTTTGTAAGACAACAAGCTTATGCTGGGGTTATGCATAAAGTTACAGTCTTAGCTATGACCATGGATAACCGTGGATATTTTCAGTTCTAGCTTTGCAAATGTACTTTGTCGACACTCAGTTTTAAATAATCCCAAACTAAGAAAAGGTGTTTCCAAATAATGTTCACAAGTCTATTGCTGGTATACATAAGTTATATCCTCAAAAAGTTTTGCAAACTGAAACGGTATCAGATTTTTCTGAAGATATAGTTGCAAGTTCAACTAACCGATTCGAGCCAGACCACACCCCACAGTTCAAAGTACAATTAACTAATTTGTGAAATCAAATAAAAGTTCAACACAGGCATCCACTATTCAACTTGTTTGTCCACAACCGACACTTAGGTGATCCTGATGCCCCAAACGACGTAAAATACTGTTTCAAAAATACATATTACTATTCAGCCAGAAACTTTAAAACTTTGCAATGCCTACATTGAGCCACTGAGCAGCTTCGCTGCACTCTAACTGAAATTGGATGGCCAACTGAGAGAGAGGAAAATTCTGGGCTAGTATTTATCGAATCTGACCGTGGGAACGCCAAACGCTTCCACGTTCACATGAGATTATGTTGGAAAGCTGATCAGATTTGCATCTCACGCCTGAAAGGCTTGCGTCAGCCTTCTTGACCTTGACAACTAAAATAATCCTATCACTCTGGAATTTTGAGAATCACTAGATATTGTGAAAAATGTCAACTTAAATCCTTATAAAAAATTCTGTAACTTTAATAGTTTTCCCGTAAAAAGTATTTTAATGCAATTCGCAAGATCTGTTAATAACTCTCACAATTTTATTGTTACTAAACTGAAATAAATTTTATTTTACTCCCAAAGGGATGCTCTTTCATTTCCTATCAAGCAAAGCATGTTTACTATTATCAAAAGGATGAAATAAAATCGTAATCCAAAAACAGAAAGTAACTAATTAATATTTCAGGAGTTAATAAAGATATCGATCTGAAAGAGGCTTTAGCCAAATCTACATATTTAAGAATGGTTACTGTGTGAACTTGAAGAGTCTATTTGCTTTCCTCGATTTATTGCGAATTTTTGAAATATTCCTCCAGGGGAATGCTTTAGAATGTTGCAATCGAAAATACTATCCAAAAACTGTATAGATCTGCTTTCTATCTTGAATTAACATAGAAACTGACTTAAGAAATGATATGCAATATTATCCAATCTAATTTGTGGTCCTAAGAACAAATTTTGTCATGCAGTTAAAAAATTTATAAGACATCTTTTTACTTTAAACTGCAATTTATACATATTGCTTGAGAAAATTTGCTCTAATTTTTTAGAGCTCATTTATTCCCCAACAATCCTATTAAATTTTTACTTCTATACTTGACATCATTGTCTAACAAGGGAAATTGGAACAATATTTGACAATGGGAATGTTACTTTTCTCCCATAAATTTCATATTTTCACTAAACCAATTATCATATTTATATTCCTTGAAATTTTCTTGAATTTCTATACCTAATTCTGTTCTTCTATTTTAGTAAAGATTTAAATTTTCTTTATATTACTAAAAAAAAAAAATATTTCGAATTCACCCAATCACTCCAATTTTATTCAGAATGTGCATACTATGCTGACAACAAACTGTGGTACTAAAATTTGGATTAGCTCTTTTCATTAATTGATGATTTTGGATTTAATCTTTTTTCCTTTGTTCCCGTCATCCAACCGCATGTCAAATTACAATTAAAATTTGAAATATCTCCCTTTACAAAATTCTTAGCCTATACAAACCACTCTTCAAACTGATCATAATTTTAAACTTTATTACTGAACATGGAGAGAACTTTTTAGATTTTATGTTCTTTATGAAAATAGTTTGAAATCATGTTGAAAAGTGCTTTATCACTAATAAAATGTTTATAAAAGTTATTTACTGTATAAATGGTAGGTGATAGGTCCCCTTCCAAATGGCTTAAGTGATATTATAGATATATGACACAGATTTATTAATCTATCCTTGTACACACCCAATACAAGCATTAACAATCATATGACTGCTCTAAAGTGTCTCAGAAAGCTGTTTTTCTGATGGATAATACACAACATGTATGGATTTACTCATCAAATGCTATTTCATAATCAATGACGGCTAGATGTGTGTCTATACTTAATTTAAGAATTTTTATTTCCTTGATAACAAACTCATTGTTAACTGCTGATCTTTTTTCCCCAAAACTATGATGCCCATCCTGAAGACTTGCATCAGCTATATATTTTAGCCTTTTATTGATAATTTTAAAGAAAATCTTTCATTTACCATTACAGTTGTAGTCACTTTGTCCCCCTATTCAATCGAAGATATGATTCATACATTTTCCAACAATTGTTCTTACTGTGGGAGCTGTGTTGAGTATAGTGCATTTATATCTGACTTGATCTGGTATCGATTACAGAGAAAAATGTTCTAGTACTTACTATATCTTTGGAGATGTACATCAAAGAGTAGTTGTAGTCTGACTGTTGTGAAGTAAAAATGTAGTTATGAATTGTAATGGGTGTGTGTGTGTACCTAAGTAAAAGAATAATTACAGACCGTATAGTGTGATTAACATAATGAACTAGCTGTTTGCCCATATTTTAAAAATTCCCCATCTATACTATCTGGATCAGGATCTTTCCTATTCCTGAGACGTTTTCACATTTGATATCTATGGGAGCAACACTTTAAAACTTTAATATAGAAGTATGATTAGTACAACACACTCTCTTATAATAAATCAATCCATTGCTCGACAGGAACTGTGTCAATTTTTATCGTGTTCCTAAAAGTGATGTTTAAATGAAAAATCAATTTTCAGGCCACATTCTGCATGCAGTGGCATAATGCTCCATCCTATTGGTGGAGTTATCCTTGTTGACCTCTACATAAGGAAATGTTTGCACAATTTCTTTCAATTACCAGTACATAAATTACCTTGTTTTCTCATTTTTATTTTTAAGCCAGTTTTTACATGTTTAATGCTTCTCTTAATTAAAACTTCCATTTATTTACTCCACATTTAAATAAGTTTAATTTCCCGACTCTTTCCTTTTATTACCAGGGCTTCAGATTATGATGTGCAGATTGTTTTAATATTTTTCTCATTTTGCTTTAGTGTCTTTATTAAAAGTATTAATGGCAATACAATGCTTCATTCTTTTCTGATACAGGGATCCGATTCCAATGCCATGCAGCACTTGATGCTATTAGTTTCTTCTTCTATGTTCTTTCCACTTGGCCAGTAATGATATAGTGGGCATGAACAGATAGTGACCACTTCCTCTGTGGACTACGGTGTCTCCTACTAGAGATGAGTCTTCTCTGTTGATTATTGCCCAATTCATAAACAAATGTTACCCTCTTGTACTCCATGTGATTTTATGAACTGTGCATCCCTTTTCACAAACAAGGTGTTAGTGATCTTAAGTTTATTAAAAATTTCTCTTAATTTACACATGTCTCCATTTGTGTACATTTCTCCAAACATGTCCACTATCTATGCTAGTGGTTCATTTTCGACCCAGTTATCCCAGTTACCAAATAAAATAAGAAGAAAAAGTTTCTGCTGCTAGATGGTAGCCATGGGAGAAGAACAGGCCCACTTCTCCAGGACCAGCACAGAATACCAGGTGAGAAGTGCCTTAAAACCCAGTGCAACATGTGATCAGGTAATAGAGGATATAGGATACACTTTGAGTTTCACCAAGGAGAATAGATTGGTAATAGTGGGAAGTGTGGAAAATAACACTGATAGAAATGTGAGTTATAGTATATAGAGTGACCTGAGTAAAGGTAGAGAAGGAGGCACAGCTTACCAGGGCAGAACTTGTGAAAATACTGAGTCGCCATGATCAGCCAAGATGGAACCAGGCTATGAGGTGCGTAAACCAGTAATCAGAGCTACTGCTAGGGTTTTCTTCCCTTATGGCTTTATATGCAATTGGCATCAAGGTCACTAGAGGTGTGAGAGGACTGGGAACAAGGAATAGGAAGGAAATCAGTGATTACCTTTTAAGGAACAATCCCAGCATTTGCCTGAAGTGATTTTGGGACACTGCTTGAGAAAAATATGAGTGCTGACATGGGGGTTGTAACTGTGAACACCATTGGTAAGTGGGTTTTCATTAGAGTTACAGCTATGTAAAAAGGGTTACTTTCTGAGTAGTTAGCTAAAGGTGTAAAGAGCCCACTCTGAATTTGTTAGATGCTGCTGGTGAGGAGTTAAAAAATAAGTTTCAAAAAACCACAAAAATATCAGAGAAATAGCTCAAGCTGATAGAAAATTAAAAGGAGCTTTACATAAAGTAGGTAGAAGAGCAATGATGACACAATACCATATATAAGACTGCTGTTAATAAACTGTAGGATTATAATGAATAAAATAATAGAGTTTGGTAATTTAATAGAGATACACAAGCCACAGTAGTTATAGAGGATAAAGTCTTGATTATAGGAAGGAGTGCTAGGCAATGAGCTTTTCCCTGGAGATATAGAGGATACCACAGAGGTAGAATAGTAACTGGTAGAAGACTTTTCATAAGGGTAGGTAAGAATACAACAGTTTGATAGTTTTCATAGATCATAGCAACAAGTTAATGGGGTGATACAAAACAAAAAATTAATATCCAGGATGATTAATAGAGCTGTAGCAAACCGTATGTATTCGTTACTGAGTAACGAATACATTCCCTGACTCAAAGTACTAAATAATTACACACAAATTCATTTCATTACTCGCATTTGTCGTATGAATATCAGGTTGATTTAATAACTGAACAAATATGGTGCATCATGCAGGAACTGGAAGGTTTTGCCCAGCAGATAAATGAATCTTAATGAGAGAATGGACATTTGAACATTGTGCATCATGTATTTCTTGGAATTTTGACTTGAATTAATTTCATTACAATGGAAAATTTGTAAGTATAAACGTATTGTGCATTCATTATTTTAGGTTGCTGCTGAAATGTTGTGGACAGAACTTATCCGGCAGAATACCCAAGAAGAATTTTTGTCATTTATAAAGTGCATTTATTCTAAAATGCAATCTTCTAGCTTCTATTTTATTTTACAGTGCAAATTTTACCTAAATGAACAATTTACTTAAACCTTTACAAAGTACAAATGAAGTCATCCCATAATCTGTACATGACACGACTTGATGCGATACTTGACACTAGTGCTCAATTGTATCAAAAGTAACGGAAAGATAAAATAGAAATGAAGTTGTCCCGTACATGGCGCAACTCGATATAATGCTTCATGCTAATGCTTGATTGTACCAAAAGTAACGAGTAACATTTCAATAGTAACAAGTACTGATTAGTTTAGTAATGAATACATGTGGGTAGACAATTTATCACTACTTTTACAGCTTTACTGCTTAATGCAGTAGAAGAAAGAATGATGAAAATGAGGGAGGCTATTGTGGAGAAATTAAATTTCTCTTTGGAGATTAAAGGTGAAAATAGGGAGTTCATTATTGGTGCAGACTAAAATAAACCAAGTGTGAAAATTAGTAACAAATACCTTAGGGAGAGAAAAAGATTTAACACAAGTGGCAGAGCAGGGAACAAGGGGACTAAACATTTTGGATATTTTCCTAATAAAGGCTGATGATAAACTTGTGAGCTCTCAGGTAACTGAAGGAATAAATTATCACAAAGCATTTCTAATGGATATAAGAAAATTTTATGGATATATTAGAAAAGAGGAAAAATCAAAGCAAGACGTTCCTCAAAAAAATAGAAATGTGCAAACTAGAAAATTGGAAATAACTCCTGATGATATGACTGGGGAACTGTGTAGGCTCCAAATTTGTAATGGGGCAAGTATTGATAATATCACTATAGATGTGTTAAAGATAGGGGGACAAACCACAGTACCACACCTTGAAAAAATTATATATACCGAGTCTGGAGACTTGCTGCTCATCACAGAACTGGAAAAGGTCCATAGCACTATCACTTCAAACAAGAGAAGAGATGAATAGGGTTGAATACTACAGGCCTATTATTTTGACCTCACTGGTAGTTAAGTTGATGATTGATTTCCTTGATACACAAGCATGTAAGAAATGTCTGCAATGAAAGAAAGTTTTATGTAAATCAGCAACATGGGGTTTGGAGAAGATATTCATGTGACAGTTTGAGGTCTATGTAAAAGATATTTTGGATGAGGTGTAGCATAGAGGCCAAGTTGATTATGTAGTCCGTCTCTAAAGACCTCGCTGTTAAGAGACGATAAGCAGTTAAAAAAAAAACGATTTAGTAGCACTAGATCTCTTCAAGGCATTTAACAGATTGAGCCTTACAATGGTGGTAAAAATGGTAAAACCCATTGCAATGGATCAAAAAGTGACTTGCTGGATGAAGAAATTATTAAAAGAAGGAAGTATTGATACTCAGGAAAAAGGAAACTGTTTTTAGGCCATGTAAGTAACAAAGGATAGGGAAAATGACTCATCACTCACCAAAGTTTAAAGCTGAGATAAGTGAATAACAGATGTGACAAACAAAAACATATACAATATTTTGGTTTTGCACATTATTCATGTGATAGGGAATGAGCCACATAGTTTTGGAGGTGTGCACTTGCCAAAGCTTACCATGTGACTCATGTATATGTATTTGTTCATCACATCTGCTTTTCACTCATCTCGGCCTTCAACTTTTTTGAGTGATAAGTCATTTTCCATATCCTTCGGTTTTTTAAAAAAAATTAGGAATGAAAGAGTTTGGGGTAGGAAATGCAGTATCAAACAAGTAGAAGTAAAAACAGAAGTACCATTCATGGTGGGTGAGCAGTAATGCTTTGGCCAAGCATTCGAGAGTATGCGGGTTCGAATCCACACTCAACCATCCAGATTTGGCTTTTCAATTGTTTCCCCAAATCACTCCAGGGAAATGCCAGGATGGTTCCTTTAAAAGGCCATGGCCAAATTCCTTCCTGCTCCTTGCCTCCAGTCCTTTCCCACCTATAAAAACCTCGACATTGATGAGATATTTAGCCATAAACCAAAAGAGAACAGAAGAATCACAGGATAGTGTATTGAAACCATTTTGTGGTCATTATTCAAATTAATTATTGTTTTATGGTTAGCAAGGTTGCTTGCAGAGAGATAATTTTACATAATAGAATTAAAATGGGAGAGGGATGTAAACAACTACAGGGGCATATGAACAGAATAAATAACTGGGTAGGTCAGCGTGGAATGAAGATTCATAAGAACAAAGATTTAAAAGATTAAAGTTTTTGTATGATGGTAAGGTGGAGGAGGAAATGCTTGTTGAAGACACAAAATGCAAATATCTTTATCTTCTTATGATAAACACACTGTAATGTGGTAGGGAATAGATACAAAATTTTGCATTTAGTGGAAAGCTTGATCATACAATCGTTTGAATATGGTAAGTTAGTATGGTACCCATGTTATGGATATTAAATACAAGAGGGAGTGCAGAAGAGGGCAGGTAGAATAGAACACAGTAACAGATATGATAAATCAGCTGGGCTGAGAGACACTGAAAGACAGGAGATGGGTGAAGAGAAGGCTGAGAGTAAGAGATGTACTAGCACTGAGGCCTTGGTGGATATTGGCAGAAGAATTAGGAGTAGGAAGTGAAAAGGAAGAGATGACCATAATTGCAAACTAGTACTTGATTTTAGGTGTAAGACTGTTTTTGCCCCCAGGAAGATTGTCACCTTGCCATCGGTGCTTCTGTATGCCATCGCAATTAAAAATAATTAAATGAGATTATCAGTTTTACTGCAGTTTGTGGTGACTGTAAGCAATTTTTCATTGAAGGTATCTACCCTACCTTCTGTTACATATACACCTAACACTGTTTGGTTTCCACTTTCTATTATAAATCTTATGAGCACTATTCATTCATATACTTGTTTCTAAATGGTAATAGAATTTTCACAGTAATCACAAGAATTTTCATCAACAGCATGATATATCATAACTTAATCACGCAATAGTTTATTTATTTATTTTGCTTTTTTTATTTTAGTAATGCACCTCTTCTTTAATTCACTGATCAACTCATCTTTATTCATATTGAGAGCTGTTAAAGAAGTTCCATGATTCCAAATCATTTCACTTTTTTACACCCTGGGTTATAATATTTAATGCAGACAAAATGCCAGCTAATGCATATCTTGGTTTTGAACAGTGGCGGATCCAGGATTTTGGTTTTTTTTTGGGGGGGTTAGGTTTAGGTTTGGGGGGGAGGGGGCTTGACTCGGACAAGGAGATTGCCGCCCTTATAAGAACAGTAGAGCGAGAAAAAAAGGTCCCCAAAATCCATGTCGTTGGTGGTGGCCTTGGTGCTTTTGGGGGGGCACTTCAGCCCCCTAGCTCTCCCCCCTGGATCCACCACTGGTTTTGAACAAAAGTATTAACTTGACATCAGAGCCTCCCATGGCTAGTTTACAAGCCATCATCCTCCTCAGGTATCTGGGCTTGGGAACAATACCTAATTGGGTGGAACTGCCTGAAAATGAATGGGTTTCATTAACTGTGAGCAGTGATATACAAGATAAACAACTCTAAAATAGTGCACAAAGTCTGCAGCATCTGAACGGGAATTACAAATATGGAAACTACTTAACAATCATGTCAGTGATATATTACAGACTAAACCTGAAGAAACTTATGTTCCATGCAAGTACGATAAAATCATCTTATGGTATAGTATCACAAAACATTAAGAACAAATGAAAGCTATAAAGGTATCATCAAAAAGCTGCTCTATATGCATAGGTACTAGCTGCTTGGATATCTAAAGCCAGGTTTTTTGTTTTTCATTCTCAGTTTGATAGAACTTATTATTTAGTAAGCAGGGCTGTAAATTTCAAATTATATTACCTCTCTAATGTATCTGCTATCTGTGGCTGCAGGAAATATCTGTGGCTTTAATTTAATTTTCCTGAAACAAGAAATAAAATTCATCACATATTAATACCAATAATAGAAAAGGGAAGGTCGAAAGCATTATGGCTGTAGAGGATGTTTCTGTGTCAAACATCCAAAGGACAAAAATAACACATGCTTTCGATTTTATACCACCAAAATGTACGGTATAAATATGCTACAAAAGTAATTGGTTTTAACTATATCAGTTTATATATAATGTACATAAAGTTCCCTTTCCTTCTGTTACTCCATTTCCTCCTCAAGTGATGAAATGTCTACCCTTGAATATATTATTCTGTATGTCTTGTTTTCAGAGAATTTTTACTATGATTTCACGCCACCCTGCCATTATAGTACATGTTCAAATAAATAGGCAAAGACTCTTTGATGTTGCATATTTGCATCACTATGATTCAATCTGGAATACCTTTATCAGTCACCAGTAATATTGTTAAAAAAAAAACAGGAGGTGAAATTTATCAGTTCCTAAGTAGGAAATCCTATACACTGAAAATAACTCTGCAAAGTACATCAGACTAAACTACTTAGTGAGAAATTTTGTAGAAGTTGTATAAATATTATTATTCAAATTACAAGTATTCACAAACATTACCATTTATTGCCATGTACAAATAAACTTACATTTAATTAACTTTAACAAAACGTACCACTGCAGAACATCTAGTTCACATTTATTACTATCAAGTTATTGCAATTGTATCAGTTATTGGTAGTTTCAGCATTCAAAATAATTGGATAAAATGCTAAAAAAAAAAAAAAAAAATGTAAGTATAAACAAAACGAGTTTACATAAAACAAAATTATATTATTTACATCTCAGCAGGCCTTAACAGGTCAAAATAATTTCTTGGGGACAAACCACCAAATCTCAAAATCAAAATTGTAGCTATAACTTTACCATTATTTACAGACTGTTGAACTGCTTTCAACATAATAGCAGTAAATATTTTATAGTGTCTGTCCAGGTCAGTATCAGTATATTGTATATTTGTTTTCTATTAGACTGAATTGGTTATTCAGTAAAAATGTAACTCAAAAGGGACTTCTCTCTCTCTCTTTTTTGTCGTGATAAACATTTTTTTTTTTACCCTAAATCATTTCTTTCTGTTTAATAGTTCTACATACAAGAATTTGTATGGTTACTAGTGACACCAAGTTTTTCCTTTTATCATCCATTTTCAATCATGAACTGATAAGGCCTCTTAGAATCAGTACTTCTAAGTATCTTAAGCTTAGTCACCATGCCTGCTTCCCTGATGGATTGGTGACCTTCCCCACTTGTGGTAGGAACCTATCCTAATAGGTGTAAATGAGTGTTTCCATCTGTATGCAAAACATAACATATGTTCCATATGATAAGCATATTTTTGTTTGAGAAAAATGTAGTTTATGAGATGAATATTGGGAACCATCCCAGCATTCGCCTAGGTGATTGTAGAAAACCACCTGAAAACCAAAATCTGGATCATGATGGCTGGCACACAGCGTCGAATCTGGTCACGCTGTACCACCCAGATAAAGTGTGGTGTCACCTTCACATGCACAGCCACACTGGCAGGGTGACACCATATCATAAGGACTAAAATGCATTGTCATGAATATCATTCAGAAATTGTAATTGCAGTTCATGTGAGAAGAGATATATGCATTCTATAAGCTATTTATGTTCTGACTCATTCCAAATTCATACTCATTCTCTAATTCTACACAATCCAGGAGTTTTTTCAAGCATGTTGTGCAGCCACCATACTAGACACATAGTGTTATGGCAGAAATAAGTTCAAATTCTGTTTCGAGCATACTGATAATCCTGATTATTGTTTTCTCATGACATTAATTTCTAAGTGGCTTGCAATACTTGTCACAGATTCCATAACTACAGTAAGGAGTAGAGTAAGTGTTGACATCTGCATGTGAACCACATAAACTTTTGATCTGTATATTACATATTAATTGGAGACTGTCCCTGCATTCACCTTGTAGCTAACAGAATGGTAAGATACTGTTTTATACAGTGTGAGTCAATGTTTACCTAACAATAATATTTCATTCTGAGAGCAATCTTCCAGGGTTTTAAGAAAAGGTTACAGCAAAATCCTTTGTGTAAAGACTGGAACTGAAGATTATAAAGCAATTTAGACAGTGAGCCAAGAGGTGCAAAAATCAAGCATTGGACTGCTGCCAACAGAAACATTTTATGGCAAGGAAATCAAATTAAATGATTTTATTAGATGTATATTCTGACATGGCAGAGTGACCATGGACTGACACAACCTCAAGTTGTTGGACTTTGTATCCCATTCCTAGTATTTTGGAACACATGGAATCAGTAGAGGGGATGACAAACAACCGACAGTGTTTATTGCAATATTCTTCTGTGCTGTTATAAATGTTTCTAGGTTCTCCAGCAAATAAGAAGAAAATAAAACTTTTACAAATTATGCCTGAGACTGAGATGTGTTCAGCGAACACATGTGGCTTCAGCACCAGGGTTTCCTGATTGGAGTAAGACTACTGGAAAGACAGTCTGATTCTGGTTTTGGGATGCTTATACGCTTGCATCAGCCATCACTGACCGCAAACAGATGTTAGCCAAGGTTAACACAGCTACAACAGGTTGCAGTCACCTGAGGAGTGAGACATAACTATCAACTGCCTGCTAGCACAGTTACGTCACAGAGCTGAGAATATGGTTCTGTCAAATCAAAACTACTATATAGTAATCCAGCAGCATATGTGAGAGACATTGGCAACAATTATCAACACTTTATGAATCCTGTGTTGACCCCTATTGTTTCTCACTTGTCCCAAACTGAGTTAACTGTTGTGCAAAATAACTCTTTCTTTGAGCAATGCATTAGCTGTTCTAATTGTTGTTTACTGCAAGATTTTCATTTTTCTAATTAATAAATTAATTGCTTATGAAATATATCAATCCTGTTTGTTGATAAAATTATACAAACACATATTCATTCAATCTGCATAATCCTGTAAGTCATGTCACATTTAGCACATTTGTAAATTGTAATCGAGGCAAAATGATAATTTAGCAGTATGGCATGCAGTAATGTATGGTCAGTAAGTACAGCTCAGATGATTAGGGAAAACTTCCAAATTTTTTAATTAGGACAATCATTACCTAGATTTGAAGCTGGCTAATTGTACCTCTCCATATACATCACGATGTACAAGCTCGTACAAAAACTAAAATGAAAGATTTTCTTCAATCATAAATTATTTTTGTGCCAGTTACTGAGAAGGGCCATTTACTTGTTTGCTATTCAGCTTGCCAGCTTACATAAATAAAAGCATTGCCATACCACTAAAATAAGAAGAATTAAAACTGATTTACATAACATTTATACCTATAGGTGTCATTTATTTCCTATATCCTTCCACACCTAGTGTAAAAAAACATTTTATGGGAAGCAAAAATCACAGGCCATTTCAATTATAATTCAACTCAATACATTAAATATGCATTACTATATTTGGTTTGTACAGATGGACAAGAGGGCTGATAAAGTTATATGCTAAATGCATCATAAGCATCTTAACACCAGTTCCATTTACAACTTTTTAACAAAGATTCAAACCAATTGGCTACAATTCTGTTAAGACTTTGTAGTTTGTGAAGTAGTTACTAAAATGTTGTTTAAGGCTTTCTGTGTACTGAAATACAGATTAACATGTTTTACCTCCATTCTCTGAACAGTTTAACCAGTATAATTATGGTAACAGGACTTTCTTAGTACATAGATTTTTCAGTGAGCAGCAATATAATTACATTTTATCACACTCAGCCTTGAATGCCAGCCACCAAGGATTTGAGTCATCCAATTTTGTTGAAGTCACACTTGGACATTTCTGTTCATATTCCACATATATTCCCTCTCCAGCTTCTTTGCACCAGTTGTTGATCATTTCCTCAAATTTATTGTGATCCAGTGATGCAGAGAGACGTACATCAAATACAACAAGAAGCTCAGGTGGCACCACATTTGACTGAACTCCTCCCTGTCAAACAAATGTGATTCAATTATCAAAAAGTCTATAATTCTGTTTTATTTTTAAACACACGTAGACATGCAATACATGCAGATTTTAAGTGTTTCAATGCATTATTATATTCAATAAGTATTTTTAGAATGAATTGAAATTTATATTAAATATCCAAGTAGCTAAAACAATCTAGAAGTGTCTTATTTCATACACCTATCCCTAAAGCATTAACTCTGGGTTAACATCATGACATGAGTCACTTTAAACCTAATGCAGCAT
>JARYHS010010085.1:0-25000 GCA_031002005.1 Vandiemenella viatica
TTGATGATCTGGCCAGACAGAATTAAAAGGACTTTTCAGAATCATATGTAGGCAGTGGCATAGCTGTCGGAGGGCTAGGCGGTGCCGCGCACCGGGGCACCCAGCTTAGGGGGCCCACAAGCTCAGCTCAGTGAGCCCCTGCCAGAAAACCTCACGAGACTTGGTAGAGCTAAAAAATAAAAAGTCGCCTATCCTGGCCTGAGGGCCCCAATTATTTTTTTCCCCCCACCAGGGCCCTTGTTAACCTAGCTACGTTACTGTATGTAGGCAACTAAAGAGCAATTATAGCAGTAGGACAGCATCACTATCATATAGGAAATTGCATACAGAAACATCTGAAATATATTTTAGCCCTGTAGCTTCAATACTTTCGGAGATAGAAAATTTTGAAATGTTGAATTATGATTTACACTAGGATAGAAAATTATAAACAAGCCAGTTTATACACCAAACGATAGGGGAGGAGGAGTAGATCACTTTAAAACAAGATTTAGCTCCATAGCTCAAATACTCTGAAGGTGAGAGTGAATTTTAGGTATTATGACTAAAATAATTTTTTACAGTCTAACCGCTAGAGCTAGAGAAAAAATAAGGTCAAATGAGCAAAAAATCCCCAGGAATGTGGTAAAATCTCCAAAGTCACCTATAAAAAGACCCCTGGAGACTGGAGTGGTGACAGTCGATGGAAAGCATTTGTACAGTGAAGTTATGGCAGGAGCACTGCCAGTTTGGTGCGATGCTAGGTGGGAAGACAGCAAACTAGACCAAAAACTCGGCAGGATAGGCAACCATCTTAGATTATTTTCAAGTGATGGAGTAGGAATAGACATGCTCTCAATGTAACTGAATATAGTTAGGGGTTCATCGGAGTTGGTCGCGGCTTGCATTACGGTTTATACCTGCAATCAAATTAATTATTTTCAGAGAAGATGTTTCGATGCTGTAGATTGGTCTCTGTATTTTTCAAACATTTTGAAGAATAAATTGTTTTGATATTTACTTGAAAATCAACAGGACAACATTATTTCAAACCTACCTTCTCCTGCTGAAGTTATCAGCTGGATGGCGACCGAATGACAATCTACCCTAGGCCACACTAACGATCAAAGTTCAAGACAAGCTGTTATGTACTGAACCCCACATAAAGCTATTGTCTGACAAAAGGTGTGATATGTCCCTTTATAGAGGAAAATATTCCATGTTTGAATTTGATATTCAACTGCAATTTTTAAGAAATCTTAATGTCCATACCATTGACTATGAGAATAAAACTTAACAGAAACTACCATTCCAAGAAAAATTAATAATGACCAAAATTATAAGGTCTTTAAATTTCACAACTTACTTCAAAAACTGGAACAACATCCATATGTGAATTCAAAAGAATTGATGGCAATGTGGGTTGTTTTCCCACCCATGTTAGCACAACAATTGGCTTCCCTGGTGTCACATAATATACTTTGAAAAGCAATTTCAAATCTTTGGCCTGCTGTTCAAGGAATTTAACACAATCATCTGTAAGAGAGAGATATTGAATGGAATGTAAAATTATAGGCACTAAATTATGCATTAATTACTTTAAAAAATATAGGAACAATAAAGCTTCAAACATAAATTGTTTCAACTCAAAGTTATTCTCCAGGAACTAATTTTTGATCTTATGTGGTAATTGATATATATATAATTTTAAATAAAACTGGAAACCTTCATTGCAATATGTCTACAAAAACCTCATCAATACAGTTCATTAAAGACATCTGAAAATGTTATGTTAAAGAGAGAAAAAAAAAGTTTCTGGACCTACACATGAATTGTAATTTTAATTTGAACTATAACATTCAACAACTCCTCAAAACACTTAGTTCAACACATTTTCAATGAAAGGGGTATCTAGAGGAGTTGGAATAAAAACAAAGTTAATACAATATGTATATTTTCATTACCCACATTTTTTTTATCATATCAACTTCTCACCAGAAATTCCTCATAAATTAAGATTATTATGCCACAAAAATGAAGTCTCAGAGTTACGCACATAGTAAACCAATGTTTTCAGCTGAAATGGGTGTACCTAGCATAGTGTGAACCATGAGAATGGGTGGGTGGAGGTGGGGGGAGTGGGGCTGGAAGCCCCTCCATAGCTAGAACCAGACTTGTGAGGTCTGAAGCATTTAACCCTAGGGGAAGAACATCTGTGTTGCCATCTGTTTGTGAAATATGTAGCTTATCTTCTGTATGATAAGAGTATTTTATTTTGTGAAATGTGTATTTTATGAGGAGGAGATTGGAAACCATCCCAGCATTCACCTACATGATTGTGAGAAACCACTTACAAACAGCAATCAGGATGGCTAGTATGTAAGGACCAGGACTTCAACCTGGTCCCACTGTACCTCCCAGATCCAGTGTGGTGGCCTCTTAATGCACACAGCCACACTGACAGGTATTTTTCATTTTTATGTCTTTACATCTCATCAGAGGTGGGAAAGGACTGGGGGCAAAGAACGGGAAGAAATTTAAAATGGCCTGGAGTGATTTCAGGAAATCATGGAAAAGTAAAATCTGGATTGCCAGACAGGGATTCAAGCCAAATGTAAGGCCAGAGCATTACCACTCGCCCACCACACTTAGTGCTGTATTTATTGTTAATGTGTTATAGCAGTACTATTTCCTTATTTTCCCCTAGGTTTTAGTATTCTGTTGAACACTAAGGCCTATGAAGATTATTATTATTATTGTAAGAGACAGGAGTTGGTTTGGACATCTGTTTTACTTGAGGAACATGTAATCTTTTAGATGGGAATCAGAGACAATCCCTACATGATTACAGAAAGCAGTCATTAACAGGATTGGAAGAATATATACATTACAGAAAAGCAGCATGATTTGAACTCACATAACTTATGTATCCACAAGTTCAGTATAAAATAATCTTCATTCCTCAAGCCAACTGCTAGAAAGATAGCACATACAAGGATGGTTCAAAAAGCAATATATCCTTGTCAACAACAAAAAAAATTACATATCTTAAGAAGTCCCCTTCTTCTACAATAAAACTGGAAGGACATTTGAAGATTCTCTTTCAGAGGCTGTCATCACTAACATTGATCATATACTACAACAGTGGTTCCCAAAGGGGGTGGTGCTGCCCATTGGTGGGCACTGAAGAGATCTTAGGAGGCGTTTCTGGTCCAAGGAAAATTTAGGGAGCATTGTGGACCAACTGCTGCCTCCTCTGCTTTCCAGTATTATATCACACTTTATGGGCTGTATCAAAGAAGTTTTCATTTCATTCCCATCTTCATATGGAGTGGATACATAATTTAGCATATTCAGCAGTTTACTAGCAAAGAAAAGAAACAAATTGTCAATAGTGCAAAGAGACAATTTAAGATTGCTGATACCAAAAGACTCCTCTAGCTAATACTATTATTTTTTCATGTTATGTATTTGATATTCACCCTCTTAACAATACACCAATATTGTTAGTATCTCTTCATAAAGTAATTTTAGAAAAACTGCCCCTGTTTTCAATATAGGATATAGCACACTTCACCAAAGAGGGGTGTCATCAAATCACTGATTCAAAGAATGGGTTATGACCCAAAAAAAGTTGGAGCAGTATGGGCTACAATGTTATATTATTTATTACAAGAAGTTGAGTCTGATTTTTTTTCTGAAAAGAGGACGGCGAGTAATAGTTATTATATTAAAAAAAGGGGGGGCAGTTGATCAGGAAAGGTTTGGAACCTATGTACTTCAACAAATTATCCGTGTTGTTTGTAATAGACCTAAGACAGATGGACCCACATAAAAACAAATGTAGGAAATCTTATAAACATAGATACTACCTTTATTTGCATGGAAAGCCTGGAACAGGTACGCATATAGCATTCCTGCATCTTATATCACAGCAGAAATGTAATGAGCATATACTAAACCACAATACAAACTGACTACCTACCAGAGATTGATGCAAATGGTAGCTAGACAAAATTCAAGCAGACATTGAGTGCAGAAAAAAAATCGTGTCCCATTCTCTTAGGACAGACTTCACTTAGTCATTTCTGTCTTTCATCTAGATATGATACTTAATGCTTCATTCTGAATGAAGGCATATGTTACCAAAAAAAATAATAATATGTACAAATAATACAAGTCAGTGTAGATTGTGTTCAGTCATAGATTTTTGTAACTTCTCTATTCAAAAACTTCATTCAAACCAGCAGAAGGAAGTATGACATAAAACTGTAAAAGCGTTCAGTCCCAAAAAAAAAAATCTGAATTCTTACATTTCATAACAATTTTTCTAAAATTGTAGAAGTTAAAGAGCCCAGAAAGACAAACAATAATGGTTGTGTAACTCAGCTCAGTAAAGTCAGTGACTGTGGAATGGATAGCCACTGCTCACTCCTTGATGAAGCTAATTTATTTTTGCAAAGTTGTACATCCAAAACAGACTGATTTCAACGGAGTACTGAGGAAGAAACACCTAACACTAAAATTGGCTGGGGTGCCACATCCAAACTAGTGCCAATGCTTTTCCCTCCATATGCATTTATAGTCGTAAAAAAACCTTTACCATCAAAGATGGACAGGATCAAGGAGAAGACAGGTAGTTTCAGGGAGAATAGTAACTAACATGAGATACACTGAAGAGCCAAAGAAACTGGTACACCTGCCAAATATTGTATAGGGACCCCGCGAGCACGCAGAAGTGTCACAACACGACATGGCATGGACTCAACTATGAAGTAGTTCTGGAGGGAATTGACACCATGCATCCTGCAGGGCTGTCCATAAATCCATAAGAGTACAAGGGGGTGGAGATCTTTTCTGAATGGCACGTTGCAAGGCATCACAGATAGGCTCAATAATGTTCATGTCTGGGGAGTTTGGTGGTGTTTAACCCTTTGACTGCTGTTGACGAGTTTATTCGTCATGCTGCCTGCTGCCCCCGTGTGCTAATGATGACTTAAGTCGCAGCCGCTGGTTTTCCCCTGAGCGCTGTTGACGAGTTAAGTCTCACCCGTCTGCCGCTACCTGAGTGCTAATGATGAATATACACATGCCACTACCTGAGTCATACAGCGGACTTCACGCCCCATTTCTCAATAGCCTTTCGCAGTTCTGGTCGCTAG
Source organism: Vandiemenella viatica (assembly GCA_031002005.1). Classification (NCBI taxonomy): domain Eukaryota; kingdom Metazoa; phylum Arthropoda; class Insecta; order Orthoptera; family Morabidae; genus Vandiemenella; species Vandiemenella viatica. The sequence continues at coordinate 5,142 of JARYHS010010085.1, forward strand.
CTTACCTTCCAAATGCTTGCTTGTTGGGAGCCTAGGCTTTGCTCTACAGTTCACTGTTTAACAGAAATTACATCAGTGTTCTTTGTGTCCTCTATTTTATAAAGAAAATGGCAAGATGTCGTGGGTGCATTGAGGAAGAAATCATGGAGATTCTTACGAGGAGCGACACTGAGGATGAACTACTTGATTTTGATGGAAGTGATAGCTTTTCCACAGAATCGGAAAGCTGTAGTCCTCAACCATACTCGTCAGCAGGGGTGACAATGCAGTCTCATGTTTCAACAAGAGATGTTAGTTGTTCTGAATCTGAAGAATCAGATAGTAATAGTGAAACGCCTACGAATAAATTACGTCTTGGCGATAAATTTGACTGGAAAGAAAATGATTTTCGTCCAGTTAGTCATGCATTTTATGATACGCTATCGGGACATATGTGTCAAATAGGGAATGTGCCAAGTATACTGTCAGTTTTAATGTTGTTTTTTTTTACAGAAGAACTGATCAAATATACAGCTGATGATAATAATCAGTTTTATATAACCACTATGGAGAATACTCCAGAATCAGTGCATTCTCAAATATCAAAGTGGAAAGATACTGGATATGATGAAATGTATTGTTTCATAGCTATTTGCCTTCTTGCCGCGTGTGAAAAAAATTGAAAATTAGCGAATATTGGACCAGAGATGTTCTTCTAAATACTCCAATTTTCAGTGAACTTATGTCCAGATGCCACTTTTTGTTACTCTGGTGAGGTTTTGTGAGATTTCACCGAAACCCCTCCCCCCTCCCATTTCACCTCATGTAATTAATCGACAGATACTTCACAGCTTTGAAATGCTGAAAGATCTGTTGAGTACTTATGTGGAACAAATTTTGTCAAAGAAACAAAATTACGTATAATCGGGTAATTAAAAAGCGCAGCAAACATTCAGTCAATATTGAAATATTTTGGGAATCTACATCTACAAAGATATTCTGCAAGCCAAATTTCAGTATGTGGGGGAGGCTGCTTGTACAATTATAGTTTTCAGGTGTCTTTTTATATTCATGAATAGCGCAAGGAAAAATCGGATGCCTTTAACTCACTGTATGAGTTTGAATATCTCTAATTTTTCAGTCGTGGTCTGTACGTGGTATGTAAGTGATGAAGTAAAATATTTCTAGCATCTTCTTCAAATCTACGCTCTTTAAATTTCAACAATAACACTCTAATACAGTAAGGAACCTACAAATAATTGCAGTTGTTATAAATGGGTATTCATGAAAGAACAGTAAACTATTGAGGTAAATTTAAGAATCACGATGCTTTCGACATAAGCTGCAAAAATCGAGTAAAAACTACAAGCAAGATATAAGTATTAGTGACGAAAAATATGGTTAATGATTCAGTTTGATTCTGCAGTAATTAATCTGCAGAGAAACTATGTAGAGATAGCATTTATTATGTATCAGCCGTGAGAAGTCGCAGTGCTTCGCCAGGAAAATTCAGCACAGAGCGGGTGGGGCAGCGCGGGCCACTCCGTCCCCAGGAATAATCACTTAGCACAGGTAGCAGGCCTCAGCACGGCAGGTAGATGAACCGCCGTCAGCAGTCACAGGGTTAAACTCAGAAGAGTGTTCCTGGGGCCACTCTGTAGCAATTCTGGATTTGTGGGTTGTCACATTGTCCTGCTGGAATTTCCCAAGCCCATCAGAATGCACAATGGTCATGAATGGATGCAAGTGATCAGCCAGGATGCGTACATATGTGTCACCTATCAGAGTCATATCTATACATATTAGGGGTCTCATGTCACTCCAACTGCACATGCTCCACACCATTACAGAGCCTCCACCAGCTTGAACAGTCCCCTGCTGACATGCAGGGTCCGTGAATCCATGAGGTTGTCTCCATATCTGTACACATCCATCCGCTCCAGACAATTGAAAACAAGACTCGTCAGACCAGGCAATAGGTTTCCAATCATCAACAGTCCAATGTCGGTGTAGATGGGCCCAGGTGAGGCGTAAATCTTTGTGTCATGCACTCAGCAAGGGTACACGAATGGGCCTTGGGCTCTTAAAGCCCATATCAATGCTGTTTCGTTAATTGGTTTGCACACTGACACTTCACTTTTTTATGGCCCAGCATTGAAATCCACAGTAATTTGCAGAAGGGTTGCACTTATGTCACATTGAATGATTATCTTCAGTCATCATTCATATCATTCTTGCAGGATCTTTTTCCGGCCGCAGTGATGTCAGAGATTTGATGTTTTCCCGGTTTCCCGATATTCAAGGTGCACTCATGAAATGGTCATATGGGAAAATCCCCACCTCATCGCTACCTCAGAGATGCTGTGTCCCACCTCTCATGTGCCGACTATAACACCATGTTCAAACTTACTTAACTTGTGATAACCTGTCATTGTAGCGGCAGTATCTGATCTAACGCCTGCGCCAGACAACTGTTGTCTTATATAGGCAACACCGACCGCTGCACCATTCTCCGAGTGTTTACAAATCTGTATGTTTGCATACACATGCCTATATCAATTTCTTTGACTCTTCAGTCTAATACAGCGTGAGTCAAAAAGGACTTTACAACTTTGAAATGATATAGAAATTTGTTGAGATAACTTACAGAATCTGTAGATGTGTCATTTTCTAGGAAACAACCCCAAGTTTGATGCACATACTGCACCAGTACATCATTCCACCTCCAGGAGTGCCAGCGTAGTGCACAGTTAAAATGGCTTTCACTGGCACAGAGCATGCTTGCTGCAACAATTGTTCGGCGTAAATTTCGCACCAAATATGCAAAGAACCTCCAAGCAGGCCAACAATTTACTCTTGGCACAAGAACTTTGTTGAGATGGGTTGTTCACTGTGACATAATACTACATCATCAGGTTGCCTGTGTGTTGATGATTATGTCCAACAGGTTAGGGAGAGCTTTGCCCACAGTCCACAAAAATCAGCGTGATGTGCGTCTTGCGAGACTGGCATTCTAATAAAGACTGTTTGGCGAGTACTGTATAGATTTTTACACTTGAAACCACACATTTTTACAATGGCACAGCACATTTGTAATACAGATAAGGTTGATCATGGGGAATTCTGTGCAGAAATAATGCATCGGATAGAGGACAACGAGACATTCCTGAACAAAATAATCTTCAGCGATGAGTCAACATTTCATTTCGGTGGTATGGTGAACACTCACAACTGCAGAATATGGAACAGCAAGAATCCACATACAACCCTGGAACACATTTGTGACAGCCCCAATGTTAATTTGTTTTGTGTCCTTAGCAAATTGAAAGTGTATGGTAATTTCTTCTTCATGGACAAAATAGTCACTGGTATTGTGTATCTGGATATGCCTGAAAACTTCTTAGTTCCACAGATCAATGAAGATGACCAAGATGGGATAGTTTACTATGAGCAAGATGGTGCTCCACCTCATTTCCCCATAGAAGTTCGAGGTTTCCTTGATAACCACTTCCCAATCACATGGTCACCTCGCTCCCCAGACTTGACACCACTGGATTTCTTTCTCTGGGGTTTCATTAAAGATCATGTGCTTGTTCCTCCCCTACCAAACAATTTGGCTGACCTGAAAATTGAATCTATGTTGCTGTTGCACAAGTTATGTCTGATTTGCTGAAACGAGTGTGGTAAGAAATTGATTACCGGTGGGATGTTTGCCGCATGAAAAATGGTAGTCACATCAAACCAAAGTGAGACTTGACACTTTTATGTGAAACTTGAGGTTGTTTGCTTCAAAATGACACATCTACCAATTCTGTAAGTTATCTCAATAAATTTCTTTATCATTCCAAAGTTGGAATGTTCTTCTTGACTCATCCTGTATGTATTTGCAGATTACAATGGAAATTTGCAATGCTAATTGGTCTGAAAGGAATTATTTGCTGGTTAGTTAGGGAGTGTGCACAAACTACGTAGCTCGGTCCAAGGGGGGGAGGGGTTAGCTGGAAGGCTACGCTGAGCTACATTGGGGGAGAGGGGGGTTCCAAGCCAGGCCATATAGCTTTCCTTTAATAACATTTTTCACAGTTAAAATGAGGAACAGAACTCACAGCAGCATGTGAATATTTATTTCCCTCAGTTAATTATCTCCGTATGTAATATCCAATTGTCTGACTAGAGAAAACAGTACAAAATGTCTTCTGGAATCAAAAGGGAAAAAAGCTACGTGCTACGTGAAAAGGGGTGGGTAGAGGCAAAAGCCACGTAGGGGTACATGTGGGGGGGGTTTCACAGGAGGCCAAAATGGAGCTACGTGGTTTATGCACGCTCCCTTATTAGTTGCTGGTAATATTATTGATATTGTTAATCTGTGTATGCCCTGTTCCACATATGTAGTAACTAACATGGGTTTATATTTGCAGATTTCAGTGGATATTGATTATACTAATAGGATGTTAAGTAGCTAACTGGTTTGCTGGTAATGTTATTTATATTATTAATAAGTGTATGTACTGTAATGAATCTCTGAGACTGTTCTCACATGGGATCAAAGTGAACATATCTATCTATCTAGAAAGAAATGTGAAAAAAATACAGCATACACTTGGATGCCCCCCTCCCCCCCCCTTTCCATGACGAGATTTTAATTTAAATTTGACATTTTGAGATAAGATCATAAATTATCCAACAGATCAATGTAAGGAGCATCGACTATCACAATATTGTTACTTATGGCATACCACGTATTCAAAACACTACATTTATGTTATTTTCACATCTATTTTTTTCATGGAGCAGAAATTATCACAGCAAGCATCCAAAGTGAGACTGTTTAGCATAGTCAGATGACTTATTTCAACCATCCATGTTCGAAGTTTGTAATAACATTTAGTTACTTCTTAGAGTCTGGATCAACTTCTGTTATTATGGTCATGATATGGGATCAACATTACACCAAATTAGCAAGGGAAATGTTGAATAATTTACCAAAAATGCCGAAAGAATTTAAAATTAACATTTGTGAGGGGCAAAAGTAGGTCGGTACAAGAAAGTGGAAAAATGTGTGTGTGAGGATAATGACACAAAGCTGTGCACTCAATCACAATTAAATAAATTAAATTAAATTTGTATGTAATCAAAAAGCTATTTAATATTAAAATTTTCTTGGCAAATGAAAATTCTTCAATGTTGTGAAACTAAAATTTAAACTTCTTTCAGCTTGGTGTTACTAAGCAAAACTGAGTCAAGCTACAAGTTTTGATATTTACTCATCAGTAAGTAACTATCCCCATGTTTTGTTTCAATAATTTCATGTGGCAGGCTCGGATGTGACCACATCTTTCCCCCTGCCATATGTCTCGCCTCCTACATGAGGAAGACTAAAAAGTCGAAATATTGTGTAATTCTTTTGTTTTTGTGTTTTTACGTGTCTCGCCCTCCTGCCTTCATCTGTGGTAAGTGACGGGTAACTGTTTATTTTCCCTATCCTATCTTATTTTCAGTGCCTCGCGGCAGTTTCTTTGTTTCCTTTATCCAATAATTACAGTAAACAATAAATTTATTTATTTAATGCTATTGCTGCACCAAGAACAAAGGTGGCCATTCAGCTAAGTTTGTGTTTAATTTCTACTTGCTTACTCTTGTATTTTGATTTTATATTTAACTTTTCAGAGCAACATTTATGAATAAATATCCAATACTAGAAAAAAGTTTCATCTTGATATCCATCACTCAACAATATAAGTTCCTCCTGAATCCATTTGATTCAGTTCATCGAGGGTCAAAAAACTATTAACAAAATAACCAAACTCCTATATGCAATTAGATACCGAGTTTCAGAAGATAGTGGATTATACCAATTCTTTATATAATATTATCAAATCTTTATGAATAAATAATACAGTTTATATAATGTTGATTATCAGTCAGTAACAGATTATTCCCCATTTTAAAATATTCACAACCTTGTGTCAATACAAAATCTTCATTTGCAATGTTGGCAAAAGCTTAAGGACTTTATAATTAATGATAATTGATAAAATTGATATGGAATGCACGCTCCAGTGGCAATCTTCCTACACACCCATCCTTCTCCCTTCCTCCTCCAGCCCACTTTTACCCTCAACCAATTTTTACTTTAAATTCTTTCAGTTTTTTCAGTAAATTATTCGTCACTTCCCTTGGAAATTTATTCCAATCCCTTACACCCTTTCATATAAAAGGGAATTTTTCACACACTCTCATGCCTGAAATCAAGTGCCATCTTGTGGTCAATGTCATCTTTACCCTTCCAAGCACCTCCCTTGTACATTCCCATGACTCTCTTCACACTCCTTCTATCCTCCAATGAATCTCACTCCAGCTCCTTTATCATTGAAATTTCACATAAAATGCTGTTCTGTCCGTATTTTACTGGATAAACTAGCAGTGCTTTTTGCACTATTGATTAGCAGTAGGAAAGAGAAATTATTAGTGCAATTTAGGTATTTTTATAGTAGCTATTACTTCTTGTAAGTAACTGATTTGTTTATCAACCAATCAAAAATATATCACACAATTTTAGTATTTAAAAGTGACAAGAAATTAACAACTAACTACGCTATAATTTTCAGCTGCTCCTAGGTGAGGTAAGACATATTATACTTTAATTTTGCAAAGACGAAAGATTTAAAAAATAAATAAATAACTGTTTTTGTGGTCATCTGAGCAGTTTCTTATAACCGAATATTTTTTTTTTTTTTGGTGATTTGATTTCTACATGGAACTCATTAGACTTAAGTGGATTGGACAGGTGCAATGAATGGAATCAGATTTGTAGGGGAGGCATATTGCACTCATATTTGTTATGTGCAACTTTCCCCACTACCTGCCTTCTTCCAAATGTCATTATGAGATCAACTTTAAACCAGGTAAGAACTTCAACATAGGGCACACAGTTGTGATAAATCATTTGTGGAAAAGATAGTTAAGTGGTATTTTGAAAGCAAAACTTTATCATTTTCTCCTTACAGTACCTTGAACCACACCTGAGGAGCCAGGAAAATAGATTACAGGGAAATCAACAGTGCCTATTAGACTGACAACACTTGTGGAAGTGAGAAAATGGTTGGTGATAAAACAACACACAAGGCACAAATAACAACTCGTTGGTTCTAAGATCATGACTCTGAAGTTCTTGGCTCACACGCAACCTGAACTTAAATCCTCTAGAATTTAGTGGCAATGAAACCTGCAAAACATAAGTCAAAACTCCAAGGGTCAACTGAAACAACTCATCAGCATGAGATTTGCCAGAATGTAACCAGTTTTTCCTTCTTCATTCTCCATTCACAGGAAGGTCATTAGAGGCAGAACAAAACAGAGAAGAGCATTGTAAACTGATTCACTCTATGCCAAAAAGAATTTATTAATGTGGAAGGCTGCTGGTGGATCAATTTTTTTTTAAGAATATCCATATTAGATGATAAAATTTTTAAGGCTCAGTAATTCATGGTGGATATGAGCTGTACCAGGCTGTTATGTGATTCAGATTCCATGTTAAACTGTAGGTCCCAGAGGAAAGGAACTGGGGAACTGGCTATCCTACCTCTGACACAATGGATTAGTATGCCTCATTTAGGAGGATCCAACCAACATTCGGGTTGTGCACCAAGTTAATTCATAGTGACAAAAACATGTCATATTTGCTTTTATTAAAGCTGTTCTTAAACTTTCAGGAAACATTGAAACCACAGCACCAAACAAAGCATTCCTCTAGCAATGGCTCTGGAAGAAAAAAATTCCGTCATGTCTGGTTACAGAACCTAAACCTTTTAACTAATTGACACTGAACAAAAAACTGTTTGGACTTTAATTACAGACATAATCTGAAGACCTTCTCCTTGTGGAAACACATAATGTAAATGGTATACAAGGCTTTTGTACAGCTTGAAAGTAAAATATGGAGAATCACAAAGCAAGATTTGGAATGCGCTCACATAATATTATTTTATCTTCTTAATTGGAGCTTTTTCTTGACATGGAATTTATGATAAAACTAAAAATAATTTGAAATGTAATCTTAAAGGGGTTCTCTGCCAGATGGTGTTGTAGAAGGCTCGTGTTTCTACTACACCATCCAGTGGAGAATCCGTGAAGATTTCAGCAACACACCAGGAAAGCCTTCATTTACAAATAAAAATATTTTTTTCAAAGAAATCTACATTCTAGAGAAAACATTGTAAGTGTTGCATACTGGGAACTTTCTTGAAAAGAAAAGAAATAGAAAGAAACTAATATGCACATCAGGATGACACAGCACAACAATGCAAATCTATGAATTATTGGAGGACCACTTTTAATTGATATAAGTAATCAAGTAATTTGCTTCCCTAATCTGAAATTGTAAAGCAACATTATTCCTGTCAGTCAATTGTTGCTTATAGCAGCATAATGGCATAAAATCTGAATTATTAATAATAATCTTAATTTATCCATTGGCAAATAACGGCAGTTTGAAACACGACAGAGTGCTTAAGGAGAACATGCATTTCTGTTATCAGCTACCGTAGTGTTTATTTTATGAGAAATTGAATTTTTCTGTTAACAAATGACCTGAGGCAGATTGGTTTTGCCATGCCTTAGACCAAGGACTGAAAATGTCATCATCTGTCTGTGAATTTTATTTTTCATTAAAAAACAGAAACAAGAGATTTTCCATGCTACAGTCTCAGTTTCTGAATTCCACATGATACGTCTAATCATATCAGCAGTTGAGGAACTTTATTATTACTATTAACTGCGACAGAGCTAATGTCCGCGAGGTACATTCCCTACACACCTACCAACAGTTTATTAACATATTACATATTTTCACCTTAAAATATTTCACACTCTGAGATACACTGTTCATTAACTCCTTAGGTAATGTGTTCCAGTCCCTCACTCCCCTACCTACAAATGAAAACTTTCCCACTCCCTTTTGTCAGAAATCTATTGATCATTTATTGTCATGATCATCTTTTCCATTCCACATTCTGTTTTTAAATCTTCCACCAGTATTTATCCAGGCCTCATCACCAGTATATATGGTACGGTGAACATGCCCAGTGCTATTCTGTTTCTGAAGCAATTTCTTTCTGTAGGATTAAATATACAACAAAAATTGAGGTGGCTCTTTTTTCTTTCGTTTGAAATATGTAATATTCATATTATAGAGATCAGTTTTGGTGCAAAGCACCCTCTGCCACACACAATTTTGTGAATTACAGAGTATAGATGTAGATGCCACCTACAATTCCAAACAAATTTAAACATTGGTTGCTACCGACTTTTTTATTATTACGTTCTTCACATGGCACTGGCTTCTGTATGAATAATCACCAACTTACTATGATAATTAGCCAAAGTTCTTCTGCTTATTATATTAGAGCTACCAGCTATCTGCCCTAATGTGTGGCCACCTTCATAGAGATTATAGATCAGGTGTTTCCTCCACGTCGCCTTGCTTAATATTTTGACATCTGTCTTATAACTGAGACCATCATTGCCTTCTTTTATTTGTCTCAACACCTCTTGGAAAAAGCTGCAACAGTTACCTCAAAGTCTCACTGCATGTATTGAAGATATCCTCAATTTCAAAATGATATCAAATTTGAAATAATGTGTGTCTCTTTTCTGCCTATTATCCTCCCTACCCTACAGAAATTATTACGGTATTTTTTCCTTATGGTTTTACACCTCATCTATTTTAAAGTCACTTGAAGATTTCTCGGGCGTGCAGCCGGGTCAATTGATCGCAGATGTACGAATTTTAACGCTGTTAGAGGCAGAATCATTGGTGCAAGGAAGGAACTGGAAGGAATTTGGCCGTGGCCTTTTGAATGAACCATCCCATATTTGTCTGGAGAAGTTTCGGGAAACCATGAAAAATCTAAATCTGTATGATCGGACAGAGATTTGAACCAGGCATCCTTGTGAGTCAGGCCAGAGCATTACCATTCACTTGCATACTCATTACGTATAAGCAAACATTTCTTCATACTGGTTTTTACTGCAACCATTCACAGGAATTTCTTACAATGTGAACCAGTATTTCTTCTTCCCCAAGTTGCATTAATTCATACTCACAACTTCCCAGTATCACATTTCTTTGTATGTTTTGAATCCACTTACAGCAGTGATTTTCCAAAAATAAACATATCCTTGATATTTGTTTGTTATTTTATTTCTATTTTGATTCACTGTCATAGCTCCAGCTTTTGGAATATTAATGTCATAATTCAGAACATTTCAAGATATTTTAAGAACACAGTCTTCTTGAAAATATGCACAATTCACCTCCGTCGAATCTGTCTAACCTATCCCAGAAACCCTACAAGGAAAAATGGACCTACAGCTCAACTTGGAATCTGAACACTGGCGCATGCAAGTGTGTTTCGCATTAATGAAGCAAATTTTTGTCAGAGGTGATGGTTAGTTTGAAGGCCAATAAAAATTCCAATCAAAACCAGGATTCGAACTGGGGACCTCTCATATCCTAGTTAATTGCCTTAAACTACTGAGCCATGAATCATCCAGTTCCACTTCTACATAACATTTTATTTATAAAAATCGCTCATCTCTCAAAATTATATTGATTAATGGAACGTTTTTTTAAGTTCACTTCTAACATCCAGGCCATGCAAAAAACGGGGTGGGGGGAGGGGGTTATGAGGAATGTACAATTTAAAGGATAAACAGCTTCAGTGATGGACTGGTGATTCTTACTTAGGGGAGAGCACGAGTGCTGCCATCTAATTATGGACCACATAGTTTTATCCAGTGTATTAAATGTTAATTTGCTTGTGAAATATATAGTTTTTGAAGTAATAACTGTAGATTGACTCTGCATTCACCTTCGATGATTTTGGTAAACTTCCTAAAAACCATAGTCAAGATAGTTGTACATATGGCACAAAGTTTAAACCTTGATTTTCAGGTGGATCGACGATGAGGTCATTAGGGCAGAGAAAGAACTGCTGGCGAGGAACAGGAAGGAAACTCGCCATAATTGGATTGATTGCAGGAAACCTAAACTGAAATCCAAATGGCTATCTTACATCCTCCCCATGCCCCCTATGTTGGTGCAAGAACTCGCAAGTCCCAATGGAACAGCGAAAGAAAACAGGCACTTCTGAGAAATTACTGTTGGTAGAACTGGAAAGTAAATACAATCCCTCTTAAATGCTAGTTTGATTATCATGTTTCTTTTAATTGCCCGCGTTAAGGGGACTACCCCCTGCCTATCTAACGCCATGTTAATTTTTTTGTGAACATCTTGATATGCTAATATTAATGCTTGTAGTACCAGAGGTTGGTTTTGTTATGCAGAGCCTCTGAAAATTTCATTCAATTATCTTTGATAGTTTCTGATATCAAGGGGCATATGTACTGAAAATTTTAGTTTGCAGGAAACTGACTTTAAAGTAAACAACTGCTCGTAAATGCACTCAAACAAAACTAACAGCGTTTTTCAAAGTGTGTTGTTTACAAACAGCAGAAACAACAGAATACTGACTGTTGCCCTCCAAGGATAGCCAACACACTCAGGAGTCAGAAAAAAAATCCCTAATATGCAATATAGGGGTTATAAAGGTCTAAAATATATGCAGAAAAGTGGGCGTGACACCGGAATGAACGTGCTATTTAAAAGCCCGAAATTTTTTTTTTCAGCGAAATCCTTTTCAGGATACTTAAAGAATACTTTAATTTATCGAAATATGATGAAAACAGAAAATCGATCTTTTTCGACCTAAACCACAGGGTGGTCCCCTTTAGGGTCACCTCGCTGAATTGGGGTTGTACACTGGGCCCCGCATACCGGTCGTCCTGATTGCGGTTTTCCGCAATCACCTAAGCCAATTCTGGGACAGTCTCCGCCTCATAAACAACACATTTCCTAAATAAAATATACACTTATCACATAGAACACACGTTATACGTTTCGCAGTAAGATGGCAACACATGCACTTCCCCCTATCAAAACTATGAAAGGCCTAGCAAAACTGTAGAAGATAGAACCTTGTTTCAAAAATAAGAACAGCCTCTGGAAGGCGATCCCAGAAAGTGAAAATGTTCAAAAGATAATGATGATTTACTTTGCTTAAATATGGGGAGCGTTTAGCTCTTCCATTAAAAGTGGGGGACCATTCAGAGCTTGTGGAGAAGTAAATGCCTACCAGTTTGTTAGGCACATACCTAACACAAATTTATTAATTTTATTACTTGCCTTGTTGCTTTACAGGTTAGAATAACTATTCTGGAAGTAAAATATCACGGTACTTTTTTGAAACGATTTACACATTGTCGATGTCAATAGATCTATTCCAGCATTCGCCTGGAGTGATTTAGGGAAATCAGAAATTTGTAAGACCAGACGGGGAATCGAACCTGTGTCATGCAGATTGCGAGGCCAGAGCGTCATCGATCACTCAACACGCTCGGTGTCATAGTAATCCGAGTTTAACATAACTCTCAACAACTTATAGCTTCTGTTACTTTTTTTTCTATAAAATTAACCATCTGTTGACATCATCGTTGGCACCAGGTATTTTCCTGGCCTCAACCTCCAGCAAGGCCCTTTCACTATGCAACCCCAATTCCAGTGATGATACTTTATCATAATTATCGACTGTCTACTTCATATTCTATCCGGGCCGCTGGCTGGGGGGGGGGGGGGGGCGATCACCGGCTACAGGGGCCCCAGGCCTCGAAGAAAGAATCCGCCCACTGTCGCCCGGGTAGTTTGTAGAGCTAAAAAAAAAAGGTCGCCCATTTTACCCCGGGCCCTGTAGGCAACTACGATTTTAGTTATGCGTTATGCGATAATACTCTGGGTGTGAGAATCCAGTGCTCTTGGTACCTGTCTCGTCTCTGTGCATGAATTAGATTTTATACCGAAGTATTGTAAAGCGTGTTCATCAGTTTCGTGTTTGTCAAAGCTCTCCTGCCTTTATCTCGGTGAATGGTGGGTTTAATACCACTAGCCTTCCTCGTTTTTAAGTTATTGACAGTGATAAAAATGGTAATCTACCGAAAAGCAAATGCGCTTCGAATCTATTATTTGGTATAAGCAGTCTCCTTCGATTATCAAGAATACAGACTGAGAATAAATTACAATATTCTTAAGATTCCAGTATACGTATGTAACGGTATTTGAGGTATCTGCTTGTAAAAATTTAGAGCAGTAATTTACTTCAAAGCATAGAAATAGCTGTTATCATTTTTATTATATTTTCGCTTCGCAATTAGTTGTCTTTGACAACAACGTACTTTATGGAAACCTATTATTCGCAATGATTGTGTATCAGACGTCTAGTTAAAATGTGCTTCGTTTCAATTGAGCCAATTTGAATAATTTCCTATCAAGGTCAATGCAATCAACATTCAACAACTATAATCAATGAAGGTATGTCGCCCCAATCAGTGCTGCCAACAGAATAACGTTTATTTTTCCTTTTTGGTATTATAAACATACCGTCGACCATAGCCAAGTACAGGTATATCACTGATGAGAAAACGGTCATATACATTTTTTTAACTGATTTAAAATAGGTATTACAAGCTCAAAGTAAATACTGCCACACGGCTACCATTTTTTTTTTTTTAATCTGAATACATTAAATTGAGTTTATCCATTCACCTCCGACTCATGTTATAGCAATATAATGGAATTTTCTAACCATTCACAATATCTTGTAATCTCAAGGGACACTCAAAACAAATAAAAATTAGCTTCTCACCGTAATCTATGTTTGGTTGAACAGATGGAATTTGCAAATACTTAATAAAATTTTTCACCGCTACTTCATCACTGTTGACAAGAGCACTAGCCATCACAGCTATATCTTCCCTCGGCTAGTACGAGCTGTTAACTGGGTCGTGCTCACGATTTGATTATATCTACGGGACACTGCCGTTACGTCATAGTGATACAGTGGTAATAGAGTTAAGTAGGGAACTTTCAATGTTTGCAGGATTTATTTCTTACACGTAACATTGTTTACGACAGTTAGTAAATATAAATGCTTTTAATGGTGTATATTTGCCCAACTCTTATGACATTGCGTAATATAGCGCTATCAGCAAAACAGTGCAGTATCGCTACCACTCTAGCAGAAAGCAGCTACAAACTCTTTAGTAGCGAAGACAAACTTACAAGTTCTGTACAAAGATAATCACGAGCAGAAACCTGCGATATTATAACCGGTGCAGTGACAAAATATCTGTATTATTTTTGTAAATGTGACCAAACGAGTAGAATAGCGACTCATAAATTTATTGGTCTGCCTTTTCATTTCTTTACGAAAATTAACATGTTTAAAGTCATATTGCGTATGATTTAGTTTAATACTTTGTGAGCTAGCCTTTAGCTGGGTGAATCCATCGTTTGGCATGCTGTAAACATGGAGGAAAGATGGAAGGAATATACGGAGAGGAAAAAACGCTAAATCTGTGAAACCTCATATAAAACTTGTCTCCTACTGTGCATGCGCGGCAGGCCATAGTAATAACCCCAAAACATTGCGCTGTTTCCACTGTGTCTGCTGCTAAGAATATTTCATTTTTAATATTCTAAAGGTTCCTATAATGCCAAGTTGTGTTGTATACGGCTGCACAAACAGATAAGATAAAAAACAACCTGGAAATAACGTTTCATAATTAAGTCACATTGTAATTACTGTTCTTGAAGTGTCTGATAGGTAACTGCAACATTAGGGCCTATCGTTATAAATTTATTCATTGCCCTCAACAGGATAATGTCGTTCTCAAATATTTGTTGGTGTAGTGTAGACATTCAGCATATGTTACTACTTTACACATAAAAGGCTAGCCTTATTGTAAACAAGTATTGGAAGTCTAATTTAAGCAGGTCAAGTTTACATCGCGATACAATGAATATGGTATTCTGCATGGTTTAGTCCAGTTCAGTTTACACTGAAAGTGTACAATGAAATTAATTGTGATAATTTATGCTGTGCGAACTATGAAATGTGATGAAGCAAACGTTGTTGTTACCCGAAATTTAGTTCGCGATGCATTTCATGTGTTTAAGTGTCTCTACATAGTTTGATTTTGCATTGACAATATTAATGGAAATGTGCGTAGGCTGAAATGCAACCTGTACCAGAAGGGACAAACAACTTATTATTAGTTGTTAGTAATTTCATAAGCACCATGTTAGTGACTCAATGTGTCTCTTGTATCGCAATGTATACTACTCCCATTTAAGCTTCTGACTTTTGGAGACAGCATATCTCGAGTACTAAATGAGATATAGAATTTTTTTATTGTTTACTTTCAATTTCTCTCGTCGTGTTACATAAGAATCTATTATCAAATTAAACTTTGGGCATATTTTCATCTGAAGTTCAACCTAAAACACATCACTTTTGAGACAGTATATCTCGAGAACTAAGCGAGATTTCGTAAATTTTTATTATTTACTTTCAATTTGTCTCGTCGTGTTACATAAGAATCTAACATCAAAATTGACCTTGGAGAAATGTTTCTTCCGAATTTCAACCCAAAACATTTCACTTATGTGACAGTATATCTCGAGGACTAAGCAGGATATCAAAAAACTTTATTCTTCATTTCTAGTCTGTCTCGTCGAGTTACATAATAATCTATCATCAAATTGCGGTGCCACGGTTGTCGTATGATTCCCTTGAGGTTTTTATACCTATTCCCCGTGTTTCAACAGCCGACCAATATGGGGGCCTCCCCACCCTCTTCTCTCTACTCCAGTGCGTGGTGAAGGTCCCTTGCGTCGTCTCCATATATTCCTTCCTCCATGGCTGTAAATGAATTCCTGTATTTAACTATTTCTCATCGATATCCATATTACTGTCTCGATCGAGCACAGTCTTCACGTTATGTTGTAATTCTTCAAATTTTGTTTCACAATAGTGCAGAGATTTTCTAAATTGTTCATGAATGAACTATTTCCTGTCAATGAAAATTTCTGATTTCAGATATTTAAAGAAATTTTGGCATTGTCTTTACAAAGGAGCACCATTTTGCATCAATTTTCAACCGTTTCCTAACTACCAATCACGTATTTCTGGCCATAATTTTCTTGGAAGTGTTATCTTATGCTAACCTTGATTTAGAATTCACTCACAACAAGAGGACTTCGGTGTAGAAATCGCGATCATAGATAGATCAAGTCTGATAAATAGTATGCCACCTCAGGTTTCACACATTAAAGAAATTCTGCCTGGTGATAATGAGAAATCGGAGGTTAAAAATTGCGTGTAAATGATCTTTATGTATCCAGAAGACCATTTTTTTTTATTAGCGTCGGTTTAGCCCTGTTCGTAAAGGCGGTGAGTTTATGTACATGTGGTAGCCGGTTCGATCCCACCATACGCGATTTATTTGTGTGTTTGTATTTTTTTCTCATCGCCATTTGCTTTTGTAGCAATACAAATTTTTCTTGAAATAAATTCAGCAAATAATTTATTTTCCTTTGAGGAATACACAAGTTTTTGGATGGTATAAATCTCATAAACATTTGAATCACAAATTACATGCACACCAGAAATATATCTTTCGACACCTACATACCATTTTTATTATTGATGTAGGAAAGCATAGTTCGTTACATTTGTAAATTCTGGTACTTCATTCGTTAATTTTGAACCATACCACACACATTTTATCATGCAATAAAATATAGACGGTCTAAAAATGCTGTGCATAACTGAATGTATCTTAATAGCCTCTCCCCTAGGAGATATTTCACGATTCTCTTGCAACAGTTCGGACGTGCGTTGAAGCCTTTTTAATAATATTTTTACCTGGCTATAGAAATTCAAATCACACATGCTTGAAATAAATGCTTACATTTTGGTGGAATCACTTTTACTGTGCAAGTAACGTGTCCGTTTTCATTTAAGAACACTTGATCATAAACAGTGGTATCAACATAACTACTCCACGAATCAACAAACAACAAAAATTCTTCGTTACCGATGTATGGTTTAATGACTAAATTTTATGCAATTCTTTTGTCAGCTTTTTCGGTTTGGAACAGGTCACAACAATGCTTCCATATTCCAGTTCCAACCGGAATTTACAAATGTAAACGAAATATGCTTTACTACTTCAATAATAAAAAATGTTTGTAGCCGTGGAAGGATATCTTATCCAATGTTCCTGGAGTGCACGTAATCTGCATTAGAGATGGTCCAGAGAAGAGCCGCCCGATTCGTGACAGGTATATATAGTTGGAGGGAAAGCGTAAGTGCCATGTTGAAGGAGTTAGGTTGGGAAGACCTGGAGCACCGAAGGCGTTGCTCTCGACGGAAGCTAATTGAAAAATTCTCGACTGACGTATTTCGGAATGACAGCAAACAAATTTTGCTACCAGCAACATTCATATCTCGGAATGACCGCGAAAATAAGATAAGAGAAATCAGGGCCAGAACCGATTCATTTCTCTACTCATTTTTTCCACGAGCGATTAGGGAATGCAATAGAATGGATTTACCGGGCGAGTAAACACAAAATCGGACAGGAGTAGCTTCCGATAAAGCACTCCGGCCATCCTGATCTGGGTTTTCCATGGTTTCCCTAGATCGCTCCAGGCGAATGCTGGGATGGTTTCTCACAATAGCCCATGGGCGCCACCTGCCATATCCCTTATATCCCTTCCAAACCATTACCCTTCCTGATAGGTGCAATGCACCCTCCGCCAAACACTTTTAGTGAATCGCGGAGTAATTGTAATAGTAATTGTAAATATGCTATAGAATCCAATCGCGAAACAGATAACATATATCCCCAATTAATACTACTATTATTAGTAAAATATAAATTAGTATTTTAGTAAAATAGTGGAATAAAATCTTTTACGGACAGTATAGTAACAGAATTATTTTGGCAAGAGTATTAACTAATCCAGCACCAACAACATATCCCGAATTGAAATGCTAATTCATTTTTTGGAGGGAGAGAAAAATTAAATAATGAAGAATGATCGAAACGCGGTATTAGAAGAAATGAGCAAAGAAGCAAGCTGTTAAAATATTACGAAACAGAGAAATTAATCTTGCTCACCAGTACACTTAAAAATCAAACATGAAGAATACTCGCGTGGACACGTCCAGGAGAAATAAGCAGATGTCAATGATATTACACTTTGCTAATTAAAAGGGATCTTGTAAAGTATACCCCAATTCCATTCCGACATAGACTGTTGCCACAATCCAACGGTAACAAAGGGCATACTAAAATTCAAGAGAATATGTCAGGAACACAGGCAGAACATATTTAAACCAAGCAAAGAAACAAAAATTGTTCATGGAAGAGAAATGTGCAGAACTGTAAATTCTGGGAAATAACTCAGACTGAAATCCAACTGACGAAGACTAGAAACAATTGAAGGGAGAAGTAATCAATGCTGTATAAGAAACATTAGGCAAAAGGAAAGAAAGAAGTCTTCACGGGTATACCATCGGTTTCTGTTGTTAAAGACGACGTTCCGACGCCTAGTTTCACCTCAGGTATGGAATCGTCTGTACTTATCAGCTGACAGATAGCTGATGACTTATCTGTTGGTCAGCAACCAGAACAGATTATTTCACTCCCGAGGAAGACAGCGGAGCTAGTAGCCTAAAGATTGTGTTTCTACAATACAATCCGGCTGAAGATTTAATGGCAATTATACGCCAGGAAAGTCACTGTTCTTACGAAAAGAAGGAAGATGGCATGATACCTTGGATCACAGATATGTTTTTGAAATTAATAAACAGATATATTTAAAATGAAACAGGAATAACGCCGCACATATATTTCATGTATCAGAGAAACAGGAAATGAATGGAAGCCAAAGAAAAAATGTTTAGAAAAAAAAGTATGAAGTAGTACGGAAGGACAAGTAGATACAACGTTAAGAAAAAGAATAAAAAAAATGGGATGGTTGTAGAAACGATTAATAAAAAATTAAGGTGCTGACTGATAACTACTTTTAACCTCAGAGAAAGGGTTAGCAAATTAAGGGAAAACTAAGAAAAACTACACAAAAATGTAAAAAAAGAAAATAGATCCTAATAATGGTGAAGATATGATAGAACATGAAATAGCTTTAAAATGTCTATACAGAAAACAATAGAAGGGGCTGATAATATTAGCGAACGGCTTAACTTTCCAAGAGAAAAAATAATTTAAAATATTGAAACTGACATAAACTGATATAAAAAATTTGATTTTAACAGAATCATCATTTTTAAAACTTCAGAATGCAGTATAGGATGGCAAATACGAAAACAGCCCCATATAACTCCTGCTTCAAAGTAACTATCTAGGATAATATACACAAGAATAAAAAAAAAGGTAGAAGGGAAGTCAAATGGATGAAGATTGGGCTTCAGAAAAGTTGAGATACATGAAAAGGGATCATGGCGTTTAGATTAATAGTGGAAGGACAGAACGAAAGTACAATTCATGGATTTAAAGAAAGCTTCTGATAATGTCGAATAGGATAAGCTGTGCAGCATTTTAAGGAAGTCAGGTATAAAATATAGAGATAGAATGACAGAGATAGAATTATGCAGAAATTAGGTAGCTAATAAAAGTAGAGATATACGGGAGAAGAGAATAAATTAAAAAGGCGACTGACAAAACTATAAGGTACTCTTATTAACATTCCATTTGTATCCAGAGGAAACAATCAAGAAAGTAAAAAATAAAAATACAGATGCTGATAACGTCCTATTTAGTGATGAGAAAAAGAATGTTGATAAATTAGTAGGAGGTTTGAACAAAATACTGGAAGAAAAGTTTAACCCAAAAGTTACTTAAAACAAGACAATACTAAATACATGTATCAGAATTGGTAATAACAGAAGTATATTCAG